>JAGFNK010000004.1:0-122500 GCA_025769875.1 Russula earlei
AAAAGGGGCCTTAGATATGTATAGATATTCTGATTATAAAGGTATTCTTCAAGTATTTTGAAGAGTGGCTGCTTCCAACACTGATTGAGGAATATGATATTAATGAACAGTCAAATAACTATGCCAATTGAGGAAAGGGTTAACAAAAAATTATGTGCTTGTGTCTAAAACAGTTGCACTTGTCCATTCATAAGGAATGACAGCACTGCACTTGGGGGTGAGGTGAATGCTTTAACAAATATCAGAAATGGGTATGATACTCACAACACATTCCTCACCAGATAGACTTCAAGATATCTTGTACATGTGATGATTGGGCTTGGGTGCATTCTTGAATGGGGTGAACCACTTGACATATGCCAAGTGTTTGGGTGGGTGGAATGTACTTGCAAAAAGTGAGGAGACTGCACAGTCTGATAATACAAAGACAACACAAACTTGAGCTGTCAAGACACGTACTGCTGATCACTAAGGACTCAGGAGCAGGTGGGCAAAGGTCAGAACAGACAGTACGTGGCATAAATGGCATTGAACAGGAGGACGAGCCAAATGACTAGGAGATACCAGATGGGGACTGGTACATGTTGCAGAAGGCAGAGGTGAAGAGTAGAGGCCAGTACAGTGAGGGGTTTCAAACAAGGCAGTCGTTGAAGAGTACCTTGAAGACGAGGGAGGACTTTAGACTGAGCGGTTGCAGGGGAGTACCCAGGAAGATGAGAGTATCACAAATGGACAGTCTGATGACTGCCATGCTATATTGGGGCTCATATACAGTGTACAGGGTCGATTACAAAGAACTGGAACTATTCTAGACCTTTTGGTACCATCCAATAGGACTACAGAGGCATAAACTCGCTTGTGTCAATTTTCAGGCTTACTGAGTGTATTACTGATCATTGTGGATCGATGACATCATTATGATGTCACTGTGGAGTGCTTAGTGAGCCTATGAGGTCACTGCGGAGTTGCTCAGTCAGCCATGATGCCATTGGAGCCTTGATGATGTCAGATGAGTTATGCAACAGTTTCTAGGAGTTTGTGCCACTGTTTCAGGTTCTTGGTGGCTGGGTGGCCATGTGGCTGCCATGCGATGATTACCCGATTAGGAAATGGGTGCCTGGTCATGTTATAGTGCCTTTGCAATCATGATAGCTTGCACCGCAGGGGGGTGGCCCAAGAAATGGAAGTGAGTTGGCAATGCAAAGTGAGAGAGGTCTCTCTTAAGTGAAATAAGACAATATATAGCCAGGACCTGGCCTTGGTTTGTAACATGAGCGACATGATAGCCTATAAAATATCAAAGTTAGTATCTGAGAATACTGAAATAGGTTGTGTCACAGTAACTAGCTGTGTCAGTTCTCAAGCCTGAATATGAAGTTGATAGTAGAGGTGTGTTCAAAGAAGGGGCTGGTTCCTGTTGTAAAGAGTAAGGGTCCCAGCAGCGGTTGAAGTGTTTTATGCTAAGCATGTTATGGCCAATAGACCCTTCCTAGTATGACTCAGTCCATTGAGAAGCTAGGGTAAGTTTGTAATGGGATAGACTAGGGCTGGTTCCACTAGCTATATGCATTCAAGTCTGTCATAGACCTTGAACACGCAAGAGAAAGAGAGTAGAGGAAGGTAGGTCTTTAAGGAGGAGAGTTCTTCTCAGTAGAGTGAAGAGAGACTCTTAGGGGAGGAAGGGATAGGTAGGGTAGATGGTAGATGGTGTGTGTGTGTGTGAGGAGTTGATGAAATGGAGAGTTGGATGTGGTTTGAGGATTAGGAGTGGAGTGGGTTGCAGGTGAATATGTTGGACAAGAGTAGGTTGGATTCTACAAGAGACCAAGCTTAGGGCTTTGGTCACAAAGTACTGAGCTTATATATACAGGAGAAGCACAGCAATAGCTGCACTTTGACTGTGCTACTAGTATAGTAGGAGTCATAATAAGTAGGAGTCATAGAAATGAGGCCATGAATGAGTCAGAACCAAGTAACTATGCTGCACAGTAATGTGTAGCATTGCACAGTTGAAACTAAGACACAAATATAAATGGAAAGAGAACCAAACAAAGGGAAAGCAACAGCAATCCAGTGTTACCTGGATGTGTATGGATCACATGATAACACAGAAAGGATCACAAGAAGTAAGAGATCACAAGACCAGTAAGTAAAGGGACATATGAGAGAAAGCAGTCCATAGTGAAGGGTAAGAAGTAAACGTAAAAGGAAATGTTGTAACAGGTTGGCATATTGCACCAGAAACACCAGCATGTTCACCATCACCATCATTGACTAACACAGTATAAAATCTAGCTGGAACACCCTTGCCATGATTGTCTGAATGACTGGGCTTGATATGGACAGAGTCCAGGAGATCAGATGTCTCCTCATGACCTTGTGCATCAGTATTCCAGAACTTGATGTTGTGATATACAGGGATGGTGTTGAAAGGTAGGTCAATGTCTTGTGCAAGGCATTCAACTTGTATAGCAGTCATCAATGAAGGTCATTCATATGGGTAACATAGTGTGCAAGTGTGGGTTTGAAGAATGTAGTGCCATATTCAGACATAATTGAAGTGAGAGGCACAGCTCAGACACTGGGATGTATAGTTATCTGTATGTGAGGGTGATGTGCAAATTGGGGCACATGCCAGCTAGTGTCAGCAGGAGGAGGTTCACCAGCAATCTGCCATTGGATAAACCTGTCATGGAAAAAGATCTTTTCTCTGTGCTCAAGCCATATTGTCATCTGTGTAAACTTGTCTTTATGGTTGGTTGACTGGTATGCATCCTTGGCTAGATCAATGTGGAGCTGCTCTGTGTATTCTGTGTTGTAGTTATCTGTTTTCCCAAAGGCCTCAATTGCAAGCTTGTAATGTTTTGCTTTATGAAGTTTAGGAAAATTATAGTCAGAGCAAATACCAAGATCAATGAAAATTCTTTTGTTGTCATGGAATGTCTGGAGAGATTCATCAAGAACAGAAAGTGTCTCAGTAGAATGAATCAGGTATTGGGATATGTAAAGGAAGTCAAGGAGAGTGTGCACAGCACAAATGAGGCATCCAAAGGCAAGGTTGTTGGGTAGAGGAATGTTGATAATGATACCTAGGATAAAATGGCACATCTGGTCATGTTCACAGCCTATAACACATGAAAGAGTACTAATTCTTTTGAAAAAGAGGCAGATATTGTGGTTTTGTGTGTCAAGACTCACTGTTGAACTATCCAGTTCAAGAGCGAGGGGTGAGCTCGAAGACGAGTCGATAAACGTCCAAGACGGCATGGGCAAGGAGTAGAGTCCAGAGTAGTAACAGGTACCAGAGAGGCACTGTTACTGTGAGAGTAGAACAGTCACGCAGAGGAGAGGCCAGGATAGTCACAAGGGGACGGTCCTTAAAGGAGTATCCCAGGGATGGAGAGTGCCGTAAACAAATGGACAGTCTGAGGACTGTCCGCTACTTTATTGAGCGCTTATATACTACAAGAGAACTGCTAAATAGGGAACAAGTCATAACCTTGTTATCAAGCACAATAGAGTGATGAGTAAGAAGTCGGAGGATGCTTACTGAGCATGCTCAGTCATGCTCAGTAAGCTGCTGAGTAAGAAGGCTTCTCTTGATGAGTAAGAGCTTCCATTATCCACGTGTTCACTGCTTTAGTGCATGTGCGAGCACCTGATTCATTTCCTGTTAGTTAGTTTAGGGCCGGTCATTTGAGGACTTGTAGTTTGGTCAGGGAATAGTGTTATCTTATAAGGCCCTTATATAGTTCTATTAGGGTCCTTAGAGTCGACCCTAATACTTCTATTAAGGTCCTTAGTATTGCCTTATAGTTCGTTCTATAGTTATTAGAGTTGGTCTAATAACACGTTGTAGGGCCTTTGATACTAGGTTAGTGCCTACTGTAGAGCTCCTAGGGTCGTTCCAAAGGGTCCTTAGGAAGGCCCTAATACTGTCTTTTGTTGCTAAAAGGGTTGCCTTTAAGTGGGGCTTGCTGTATGTCGGTTGTGCCGAGAATCGCTCGTGCAACAATGCGCGCGCAATATTGTGGACACCTCCACTCACCCCTTTTGCTCGTGTGAACAGGGTGACACCATAGAGGCTGGGTTTCCTCCTATAAAGAAGGGTCCTTCAAGGGCCCTCTCCGGAGAATGGTTCATGACATGGTGGTAGATGATGGCACTGAGCATCAATTTCCGCAGCACCATATGCCTGGATAATCCAGGAGACCATGTGTGTCATGAACCATTCTCCAGAAAGGGCCCTTGAAGGACCCTTCCTTATAGGAGGAAACCCAGCCTCTATGGTGTCACCCTGTTCACATGAGCAAAAGGGGTGAGTAGAGGTGTCCACAATATTGCGCGCGCATTGTCGCACGAGCAATTCTCAGCACAATCAACATACAGCAAGCCCCACTTAAAGGCAACCCTTCTAGCAATAAAGGACAGTATTAGGGCCTTCCTAAGGACCCTTTGGAACGACTCTAGGTGCTCTACAATAGGCACTAACCTAGTATCAAGGGCCCTACAACGCGTTATTAGACCAACTCTAATAACTATAGAACGAACTATAAGGCAATACTAAGGACCTTAATAGAAGTATTAGGGTCGACTCTAAGGACCCTAATAGAACTATATAAGGGCCTTATAAGATAACACTATTCCCTAACCCAACTACAAGTCCTCAAATGACTGGCCCTAAACTAACTAACAGAAAATGAATCAGGTGCTCGCACGTGCACTAAAGCAGTGAACATGTGGACAATGAAAGCTCTTACTCATCAAGAGAAGCCTTCTTACTCAGCAGCTTACTGAGCATGACTGAGCATGCTCAGTAAGCGCACTCTGACTTCTTACTCATCACTCTATTGTGCTTGATAGCAAGGTTATGACTTGTTCCCTATTTAGCAGTTCTCTTGTAGTATATAAGCGCTCAATAAAGTAGCGGACAGTCCTCAGACTGTCCATTTGTTTACAGCACTCTCTATTCCTGGGATACTCCTTTAAAGGACCATCCCCTTGTGACTATCCTGGCCTCCTCTCTGCGTGATTGTTCAACTCTCACAGTGACAGTACCTCTCTGGTATCTGTTACTACTCTGGACTCTACTCCTTGCCCACGCCGTCTTGGACATCTATTGACTCGTCTCTGAGCTTACCCCTTGCTCTTGAACTGGATAGTTCAACAGTGAGTCTTGACAATGTGCTTGATAACAGGCATAATTGCACAGTAAATGTTGGCATAGGGGAGGTCTTCCCAGAATGGGCAATAGACAGGCTTGATACCTGCATCACAGGAGTTTCAAGCAAATACTGTTGAACCCTGGCTGACTGATGCAAGCACATCAAGAATGTTGTCTAGGTTTCAGAGGGGATGTTGAGTGTTACAATCCTCACCAAGTTCATCATGAGGAGCTTCACAAGTTGGACATTCACCATTCTTGACTAGAGTCACCAAGAGCTGCTCAGGATAATCACCAACATAATTTGCAAAAATTGGATGACATCTGTGAACAATGCCATCTCCACTTGCCATATAAATCCCACTAACACTGGCCTCCTTCAAGGGCCTGACAATGCATGACAAGCAGGCATGGGAAAGAGTTGCCACTGCACAATGATAAGATGCATTGTTGGTAATTTGTTGAAGTTGAGCAGTAGGAAGATAGCCAAGGAGGATTTGGCCATGATGCAAAGGCTTATAACAAATTTATTGGATGACAAGATGATTGGGATGACAGTTGCTCCAGGCATTTTTTGTTCAACATTTTTCTTTTTGACTGATCAGTAATCAATAGGCAAAAAAAACTGAACCAGCATACCTGTGTCTCCTACCACCATTTTCCCATATGCATATCAGATCACCATAGAGCACCTTTATACAAGCAATGATATCACAGAAGTATACATTGTATGCTTCACCAGCAATGACATCTCCTTCTACTGGAAGTGAGGGTGGGAAGGAAGCTGCTTATCAATGATCTTGTTCAGTTCTGTTGCATTCTTATATGAAAGGCCAAGAAGATCCAGAAGGTATCATAGTCAATATCATGACCTTCCTCAGATCAAATGGAAAACTTACTCCTTCAAGCTTGAGGAGTTCTGTGAGAGCCATAGATCCAGGATGACAAAGCTTTGCCCATTGTGCCATTTCCCAATCTAGCTTAGATGCAAATGGTGCCCAGATATTAGCTTCACTGTCTACAAATTGATCCTTGTATCCTGCATAGCCAGGCATCTCAGAGGCAGCAGGGATAGGTGCACCTGTAGTGACAATGAGTAAGTGAGTACCAAGTCATTGATGTACATACCTGCAGTACTTTGGTGGAACACATCATGAAATGTGAGGACAGTTGGCTTCATTAGGAAGTGAGCCTCTGCAGTCTGTTGCACTTCAACAGATGGGAGATCCTCATTGTTATCAAAAACCTCACCCTCAGGCAATGATGGGGAATGAGATGGATTGGGTGCAGCTGGTTCCTCCCATCCCTGCTCCTGGTTTAAATCATCAGTCATCTGAATCTAAATCTGGTGGTAAAACACCATTGTCCATGGCCAACATTTCAAAGTCTTCTTCAGCATAATTGTCACCAAAGAAATCACCAACAAAGTGAGGAGCTGGCATGTCAGGGCCCTTACCCCAAGTATGAGGGTACTCAATGCCAAGAAACTGCTCATCATTGATATCCAAATCTGAATCACTGAGTTGAGGAAGATAGTCAAGCACTTGAAGAAAAAGTGCATGACAAGGTGGATTCCTTGTGTGTCAAAGGTGTATGGAATGGGCAAGGTTGAATCTGAAATAACTGTTGCAGCCTGTGCATTTGACCATGGTTGCTCCACAAATTGGAGAGCAGCAGAGTGAAGTGGCTGGATATTGAACTATACAGTACCACAATCAGCCACTGCCACATCAACAGGGGGAATGTCTTCACTTACTAAGTTTCACCATGTCCAAAAGAAAAATTACATCTATCATTGACTATTCAGATGACAATTTCACACCACAGTCCCCAATCAGAGCCAAGCCTCCTTTACAAGCAGAGCATGAGTTTTCACAGACCTCAATTTTTTTTTTTGATGGTTTACCACCATGCAAATTCCTTGTTCCTCCTTTCCTTGTTCCTCCTATAGCTGCCCTTACATGGGTGGCAAAAACAAAGCTCCTTGACAACTCAAGTACACCTTTATCCATCCTGCAGGTCCAGTCTAATAGCCACACCTGATTCTAGCATGGAATAAGAAGAAGCTGAGGCTTGTCACCCAAGCTAAGAACAGACCAGCTCCTAAGAAAAGGAAGCAAGGTGTGTCAATTTGAGTCAGACCCAGAGGTAATACAAGTTAATCCCCCTTGGTGCAGCAGTGGCAAAAAAGGATGTCGCTCCTCAAGGTTTGTGATAAAGTGCTTAGTCATGAATAAGTACTGAGAAGGAATGTTGGCCCAGGTGAATGTTAAGATTCATCAATCTTATTTGCTTCTCAAGCAATAGAGCTGCTTGATATAGTTCAAGCACTAGACTTTGGAGTCTTTGATGTTATCTCAGACAAGAATGTATGGGAGAGATGAGAGGGATCTCTATCACTTTGAGAAGTATTCCTTTTGAGAGAGAGAGAGAGAATTTGCTGGTAATCAATGAGTAAGTTGAGTATAAGGCTCAACTTTGGATATACCAGAGTATTTATATCATATCTTGACAATGGCTGATTTGATTCATATGAAACTTGGGAAGCATAAAGCTGAGACCCTCCACTATCCAGAAGGAGGGATTTCAAATCAAAAAAGTATCAATAATGACTCATGCATGAGTCATCCTTTCCTAGCATCAGTCATCAAACCAGTAAGCAATTACTAAGCATGAATCAGCTTATCAGTAAGCAAGCAAGTAAGCAAGCATAGGTAAACAGTCAGTCCTGAACATGAGTCAAATCCTAACAGTAAACCTCAACACTACCCAGCCACATTGATGGTCGACTTGCAAGATGATGAGACTCTGAGTCAGATGTCAAAACAAGTGCTGGTTGCATGTCACCATGTTGTCACTTCAGGCAAGCCTGCCTGAGTCTCCACACACACAGCCTTCATCCTTTTTGATGATGAGCTAGATACAGCAGGTGATATGGATGCCCTCAACAATTATGATCTTGAAGAGCTTGGCAAAATTGAACATGAACATGAAGCAGACACATATGAGTCAGATGATGCCACACTCAATAATCTTGATGACATTGAACTTGCCACACTGTTAGAGGCTGAGGTGTGTTCTGTGATTGATTTCTCCATCACATTGATTATCTGATCAGGTTTGCAGTGTTCACCAATATTAGCAAGGAAACTGGGCTGAGGATGGAGTACCCCATTCTCAATCAGTTAGCCACTCATCTGGAAGTTCTCTTGGAGTTATCATAGATAATATTGAAGATGACTTTGGGAACAAGTTGAATGATAGTTTGGAAGGAATGATGGACAAAAACTTGGAGCTTGAGGAGGTGCTCCAGCCACATAAATACAGGGTATGTTTTCTGCCTGCATATTTCACTGGGGACTAATGTTTCATGAAAGGAGCTCAAGGCTGCAAGACTGGTGGTGGAATCATCTGCTAAGGCTTTGCTGTTGAAGGTGTGTACTTATCCAACACTTCTTCAAGACTATGAACCACTGAGTTTTACACTCATCACTCACACACTTAATTTGAAGCCTATTGCAACAAAGAAATCTACTATCAGCAGGGTGCGACAAAGGAACCATGAAACCAAAGTACATTTATTTTTCTCAACTGGACCAATCTAATGTACCTGTGCCAGTGCCCTGGATGGATTGACTCAGATATCATTCCTAAGCAAGAGAAGAGCAACATCAGGATCAACACAACATGTCACAGTAATCCACACATCATGGCACAACCTTCTGGTGGATACACAGCCTGGACAAACTTGAACTATGATGCCCAGGACACTTCATGGTCAAACTTGCTTCTTAACTCCCAGGATGAACATGTTAAGAAGGTCATCCAACATTTCCCTCTGGGCATCCTTCACTTGGACAGATGCATACCCAGACTCAATGGCCATGGTCAAATATTTGTGAAAGGCTTTGCTCAAAGCTGCCATGCATCTCAAAGCCAATGAGATGGTGGACTGTCTTTGTGATGATGCTGAATATGGTATGGTGCTCTCAGGACTGGTATGCCATTCTCTCATTCTCCAGTCTCATAGCTCATACTGACTCATCCAATACTTTGTCTTTCAGCTCAGTGCTTGCATCAGCACCTGGCATGTCCAGCTGAAGAAAAATGCAGTGTTGGCAGTTGCCACAAATTACAGGATCTCTCACAACAATGTGGACCACACTGCTGCCTGGCTTAAAGAGCTAGTGTACATTCACTGTGGTGATGTTGCCAATGATTTGAAGGTGTGTCACCTGACTTTATCATTCTTCCCATGCTGGAACAGTGCTTCTTCACTGGGCCAGCATCTATTGGCACTCAACTCCTAAGCAAGTTCAAGTCTTCCTGGAGTGACAGGGCCAATGAGAAGGAAATACCTATTCTGATGCTTGCTCTTGTTGCAACCAGTGTAAGTGCCACATCACACTTGATCTATTATGTGGCCTACTGATAATCCCTGTATAACTGGACCAGGTGTATGCCACCATCAAGGAGTGGGAATGTGGCCCACATATCAAAGCCAATTTTGGCAGCAACATCTTTGAGAACACATACAGGTGACATTTTGACTTTTTATGGAAGATCTTGAAGGATGGACCAAACAAATACCACACCATGATGCATTGGATCTACATCAAAGCAAGGTCCATTCAATTTTCCTTGCTCCTGTCAATTTTTGCCTTACAACAACTTTTTAGTGGTAGAAAAGTCTGAACGGAGGAAGCACAGACTCAGTTCTCAGCCTTCTTTGACATGTCAAAGATGGCAGGTGACTAGCCCTGGTGTCCTATGGTCTCAACTACTGCAATATATTGTAGGGACAATTTGATCAATATTGTATACCAGTATATACTGACATTTAGAGATATTTAGAGATATTTCACAGATGTAGTTTTCCCTGATGAAGCCTCTCCATGTGCAACATGGAGTGTGAGTATACAAGAAACAATACACTGAACAACCCATATATGATGGGGGTACATCAGGAAAACTACATCCTACTAGAAACACCTAGAATGAACTAGAGTGTACTAGAAATGACCTAATATAGTAAATTTCAGAGACAACATTCTTGATGTGGACAGAGGATACTTGTGCCATTGTGGCGACATAGCAGCACGCGCCTATCACCATGAATGGGTCCGTCTCACAGTACAAGTTTTTGACGTAGAACCACCTGGAAAAGACCGTGGCCGTGGCGATCACACGCTGACAGTCTTTGACATTTCGCGGCGTGTTGAATTACCATAAAAGGCGATTGTGTCGGCAAGAGAGTCAGGACTTCAATCACGCGTTAACGGATGTAATTTAGTTATATAAGTGGGTTAATAATAAGATAACTCCTTACCATTTTCCCCTTACCAAAAAAAAAAAGAAATGCAATCTCGTTTCCGATTGATTGGCGCGCCATCCGCATCATCCGCCCATTCCGGCCCGAGCACCCCTTTTGCGACACAATGTTTCCAGATCACTGCCAATTCTGGAAAGAGGGGAGGACTCAATTATGACCGGGAGCACGGCGGATACCCCATGGAATGGCCGACAGCAGCCGATTTCGACGCGTGGCGCCGGCAAGAAGAATTGGCTCACTCAATTGAATTGATTCCATCGAGCACCAAGCATGGGCAGGGATGGACAAAGAAGGTTTTCGTCTGCTCCCGCCAACTATCCAGGGGAGCTTCGAGTTATGTAAAGAAGCACCCCGATCGCACACGGAGATCCGAGATCAAGAAGACGGGTTGCCGTTGCCGAATAGTCATCAAGTCTTACGCGGACGTGCCTACCATTCTTGGACAATATGCAAGCGAGCATTCCCATGAAATCGGAATTGCTAATCTCGCTTACACACGAATGTCACGCGTAGCGCGTGATAAAATTAAATTCATGCTGTCAAAGAAGGTTGATCCACGGGAAATAGTAAGTGCCTGTATTGAATTTATTTTATTTTTATTCGCTAACTTAATAATGGAAAGGTATGCGATATTCAGGATTCATCGCCCGATGGCAGCCGAGACCGATTCATCTCGCTCCGGGATGTAAGCCGCATGGCCCGGGAAATGGAAGATGAGATTATCAGGCTGCATCCAGAGGATGCTATCTCCACCAGGCTCTGGTTGGACAGGTTTACAGATGAAAAAACAAATGTTTTTTACAAAGACAGGGTGCACAGTGCCCCATCTCAATCAAATCTGCAGGAGGATGCATATGTATTATGCATCCAGACCCCTTTCCAAATGGAGGCATTCCGCCGCCTCGGGAACGGCTTCATCGGTATCGATGCAACTCATAATATTACTCAATATCCGGACTTCTTATTATTTACCATGATCGCGCGCGATCACTGGGGACATGGTGCGTAATATTTACTAAATGTCAATTTAGCGCGCTTACCCTTTCCGGATAGGTGTGCCTGTTGCCTGGATGCTGGCATCCAATGGAACAAAGGACACAATATCCTTTTTTGTCCATTGGGTCAGGGATGCCAGTCCGGCTGTCCGGCCGTCTATTATTATGACAGATCGTGATGCCGCGCAGATTGCCGCCCTCAAGATCGCCTATCCGGGAAGTCGGATATGGCTTTGCAAGTGGCACGTGTTGCGCGCGATGCGATCACACTTCCATGCTAACAATTTTCCTGATCTGTGGGATAAGATCAAGAGATGGGTACATACAGATGATCAGGCCGACTTTCTACAAATCTGGGAGGAGATCTCCACTGATCCTCAGGTTCCAGAAACTTTTGTGAACTATCTTGGGTCCCAATGGATGCCTGTGGTGCATATGTGGTCCATGGTTTACCAGAAAAATCGACATATCTTTGAGGAAGGGGACACCAACATGTTGATCGAAGCGTATGTGATCCTCCCGATCTAAAGATAAGATGACTCAATCTTTTTAGATATCATCATGTCCTCAAATCACATTGGCTCGACGGCAAGCGCAATCGGCGGATCGATCGAATATTATTTGTTCTAGTGCGTCGCATGGTGCCGTATTACCAAAACAGGCACGAACGGCAGAACGTCGGGCTCGATGGTCGGGACCTGGCGGCTGACAGGCGCCATATAATTTTCACCCGTGCCGAGAGCATCTCACAAGATTCGATCTTGCAATTCGATGAGATCTGCTTTCACGTCGCTTCACAGTCCCGTTCCGGCGCGTTTTACTCAATCGATCTGATGAAGTCAACTTGTGATTGCACAGATTATCCCCGGATTAGATTCTGCAAACACATTGCAGCAATCTACATCCACTTTCCCTACCTCTGTCCTGAGGGGAGCACACAAAAGGAAAGTGCAAATAAATCACCCGACCCCCCATCCCCATCATCTTCTTCATCCACACCAAGGGAGAGCCTAGTATCTCTCTCACAGGAGATCATATCATTATCGCGCGATCTCACATCTAGGCTTGAAAACGCTAATCAAACAGCGGAGATCGTTGAGGCCACGCGGGCCGCCAAATACAGTTTGGCAGCCGCAATCAATTTAATTCAAGGCTCCAAGGTCTTACCTGATAAGGAAGTGATCGCGCCCAATCAGAAAACGTGGACGGAGACAGCCGAGCGTATGGGTGTCAAACTCAAACGGGGCCCAAAACAACGGACCAGTCTCCCCGACGCGCGGGGATTGACAGCGCGAAGCATCGGCGTCACTAAGGGAAAGCGCCGCCGTGTTCACGATGATCCGTACGCCGGGGGCGAACGGTCGGGCAAGCGTGCCAAGCCCGATGCAACATCTGCCGCCGCGAATGCGCGCACGCGTGCCCTCGGGGAACCGTCGTCCCTCCCTCGGAACCCCCCTCCCTCCGATGCCGCCGCCTCCCTTGCACCAGGTCCCTTCGGACTCGCACCGCTGCCTCTAACAGCCTCAACTGTTGCTGTTCCTTACAATACAAAATCTTTTTTTGTATCAATTTAATTTATTTGTCTAATAGCTAATAAATAAGTCATTAAATATGTAATTGAGAAAATGATTTGGTGACATTTAAATGCATAATTGATGTACCGATTCTCTTGCCAACAAAATCGCCTTTTATGGTAACTCAACCCACCGCGAAAAGAACGCAACTCACGCTGACACAGCGTCAAGCGTTTGCCTAACATCACAATGACTTGTGGGGGGGGGAGGCATGGCATAAGCTGCTGAAACGGAAAAGGCGCATCTGATCGATTGTGGGTTCCCCCTCTGACCCCTCCGACCGAGCGTGCCCCCTCCGACCGCGTCGACGATGTCTGGTGTGATGGACAAGCGATGGAAAAAGATCCGGTTGGCTTGTGGCGAGGGTGGTTGTGTGTGTGCGGCCGCGCGCGTGACCACGGCTGGTTTGGGGTTTACATGGCTCGTAGTGTCCGTTGGGTGTCGTGTCGTGTTGTTGTCCCTTGTGGAGTGGCCGTTATGTTTTTCGACGTTTCGATGCGGAGTCCGCGTTCCTTCATCCCTTATATGATACTCCTTGTTCACGTTGCGGCAGCGTGGCAAGAAGAAGATCCAGGGCATGTTAAACCCGAGTCCCGAAGCGCATTTAAAATGAGCGTCTGTTATTCAGCCGCTGATACGTATCAAATCGATTGATTGTCCGTCCAAATATGCCCTTCGCCCTCCCCTCTCTTTTTTTTTTGCCTTTCCTAGTCGCGACTCCAGTGGTGTATTGGGTGCAATCAGCCAGGTGTGCCCGACGGAAGGGGATACACGGTGCGTAACATCGGGGTGATGCACTCAGAGCTGCCTCAGATCGGGATAACTTCAGATATATATATACGAGGAAGCAAGTGAGGTAGAACATGACAGCAAGAACAAGTATATACGACAATCGTCCGTGGTGCACCACCGCAAGTTCCCTCCTCACGGCAGGACCGTCAAGATGCGAATATCTAGTCGGATCCTTGGAGGCGCCTTTGCCTGGTCCCCCTCTTCGACGACTTGGGGTACATCCCCTTCATTTGCTTCGAAAAATGCCTGAACCCCTTCACCACATTCAATTTTAACAAGCCAGCCAACCCCTCTGCAAACTCCTGGTGGGCTTTCTGCGTCGCCGCACGCTTGTTCTCGGCCACATCCGGGCTGACGTTGCGGCACTCGGGCGGTGGGTTCTTGCGGTGCCGGACCAGCGAGTCGCCGCGCGCAAAGTAATCTCCGCACAACTCGCAGAAGGAGATGCTGCGAGGGTGCGCCTCCGCCGTGTCGGAGTGTCTTTTGTAGTCTTCCCAGTTCGAAAAATCGGCGTCGGGGCAGAGCCGGCATTTGAGTGCGCGGACAGCCCCGCGTGCCCAGTCGGCCGCCGTGGCCTCGAGCATCGACCGATGCCTCTCGTTCAGTCGCTTTGAGATTCGGAACCGATACTCTTCCGCCGCCTCCCCATCCTCATCGTTCGCGCTGTTGGCTTCTTGTTGCTGCACCATGTTGCTTGTGTGGAGCCACGCCCCTCCCTGCTTCTCTCCCCTCTACCCAAGATAGCTCTTCCTGCGCAATCGTTCTCATCGATTCCTGCTGGTCATTTGGCCCCTGCAGGAATGGATGGTAAAGTCCCTGCGCGTTCGGGGTTGCGAGCCTCTCCGCTCCGCGTCCCACAACCTCGGATTTATTCATTCATCCTTGTTAGGATCCTGGTGGCAGGTTTGTAATGAGTCCTGGTCGTGGAACGTCCTGCATCCAAGACCCTGATTGTAGTGGCCATCTTGGACCTTGCCCTTCTGGCGCACGTATCGTCCTTGGCTGTTATCCGCCTCTGAGCTTGCATCGTCCTCGTCTCGACGTCGCTTGCCAAGGAGGGTCTGCGGCACCACGAACGCGTCCTGGTTGGATGCCGGTGCGACAGAGGCGGGTAAGTAGAGCCCAGCCTGACCCGTACTCTGCTTGAGACCTGGAGGCCGCAGCGTCAGTCATGGCCTATCACGTCGACCCGTAGGCAGGACACAGAACAGAAGAGAATACGTACGAAGTATCAGGGTAACCCAGCAGCCACGGGAAGTCGAATGGCCAGGTCGAGTCGACCTGAGAAGTGGCGGACCGGTGTCACGAATCCGTTTGGAACCGGGACCTGCCGGCCATGTCAATCTAGGCGGAACCTTTATACTCGCATGATTCGTGCTTACGCTGTCCAACACCGGCGGCGGTTGGGAGGACTCGGGGGTAAGTTCAGCCCAGGAATCGTCGTTCGCCGACGATGGTACAGAACTATACTTCTGAAAAAGCTTGCAATCCAATTGCGTGAAGACAAGCCCGTAACAGAAAGGATGAATGCGACCTACGCGGCGTTGGCATCTCCCAAGGAGGATGGAAGTCCTGTGACGCGACAAGGCAAGTCAATTGTTGACGATCGACGACAAGACACTGTGCACGCACGGTGTTCAGATAGTCGAAACTACCAGAACCAAAGGAGTCGGGGGGAAGGGGTGGACGTCGCGGGGAAGGTATCATCGATGGCGGTAAACGTGCCGTCGCCATTGGGCAGGCTTCCGAAAATATCTGACAGAGTGTTCCAATCGAATGTCCTGTTACAGCGAGACGTGAATACCATTTTACACGCCCAGGAGATGAGATGATGCCCACAGCAGAGCCACCCGGAAGCGAGTCGAAGTTGACGGGTTGGACATTGTCCGCGGTCTCGGACCATACGCTCGTTTGGTCCTCTTGTGGCGCGAGATATGACCACAGCGCGCTGTCGCCGGGGTTTCCAAAATCCATGAAGCGTTGATCTGTTGGGGTTGTACTGCGAGTGAGACGCGGAAGAAAATCGGAGGTGTGGGGGGTGATGCGGACGTGCTTTTTAACGTGGGGGATGGGCGCTTCTCACCCCCCCCGGCCTGGAGGCTCGCTCGCGGGGTGGCGTCTATGGTTCAGTACCTTTTCGGTACGTGGCCTCCGCGTACTTTGACCACGCTTTTCTCCGCCCGGACCGGCTATGGATCGCCTCGTGTACTCGGTGGAGTGCTGGGAACGGCCTACCTACAGGATCTCAATGACCGCGTAAGTATTAGCGCCTAAACGCAACAGCCTCGAGGGAGAAACGCCACCTGCGTGTCTGGGGCACCCATCCTATCATTGTGCTGATGTGTCGGGCGTGTATCTGTCAAAAAAAAAAGGCATTTCCACAAACAGTCATTGAAACGGTTTTTTTTCTTTTCGTCGCAAACGAGGAACAAAAGTCCGCTTGGAGCGTGTCATTGGGTCCAGAAAGGCATTCCAGAAAGGCATTGAGTTGAGACGGCGCGCATAGCTTTGTAAACAACCGACACAGAGTAGACCACATAAAATATCCTCCGCAGTGACCCAAGCGCTTGGCGGTGTGGTCGTGAACGGGTTCATCAGGGAAAACTACATCTGTGAAATATCTCTAAATATCTCTAAATGTCAGTATATACTGGTATATAGGAGAATACCTTGATTATTGGTAATTATCTGAATTCGAAGTGTCGTCATTTGCGTATGTATATTTATTGATAAATATCAACATTATCGGCAAATTGTCCCTACAATATATCGCAGTAGTAGAGACCGTAGGACACCGGGGCTAGGGCAGAGGACAGGACAGGACAGGAGGGGACGATTCGCGGTGCAACGCGGCCGCGAAAACAAAATTTTCACGGCCTAGCAACTGAACTTCGGTAAGGGGAAGGGAAAAGATTTTGGGGCTGGAAAGGAGAGGGGAGAGAGGGAGGAGGAGATGGCCCCTTTTTGGCGTGCGAATGGCCGCGTACATGCGCTGCGTTGACCCGTCGCTCACAGCCCCTTTTGGCATGGGTAAACTGGAGCAGAGGGGAAGTGAGAGGAACGCTGCGCGCTCGGGAACTGGCATGTATAGGAGCTGGAGAGGAAAAGAAACAATCAAAAACCGTATAGAAATGAAAACGAAAAAACGCACGCGGTGGTGGCCATCGCGAGATCGTTATATCCACGGCCGAGTCATCATGGTCGCCACTGCAGGGGAATGGGTGCCAGTGGGTGGGAGAGCGCCGCCGTCACGGCCATAAGCACATCGCCTTGAAGCCCAACAAGGAACTGTGTAGTGGGAAGGAGAGGATGAGAGAGAGCGCGTGAAAACGAAACCTAACACGCACCGGCGGAAAACACATCTTGGAAAAGCCAGGAAAAAGGAGGCTCACACGGGTGTGGTGCCAAACGAAACCCACCATCGCGAGTGTTGACGGCTGCGTCATCACCGCGGTCCCGGCCGTGCTGTTGCTGTGAGAAGAGGTCAAAAAGAGCAAGTGAAAAATAAAAATAAATAAAAACGCGCACCGGGTTCGTGGTTCCACAGAAGCGTTCTCGTGGCCATTTTGGTCATGTCTGGCGTTGACCCCATGGGTCTTGACGGCTGCGTCATCACCGCGGTCCTGGCCGTGCTGTTGCCGTGAACAAAGTGTGTCAAATGAAAGAAATAAAAAAAGCGCACTGGGTTTGTGGACACAGAATCAATTTCATGGGCATTGGGTATTCTTGTGGTCTTGGCCTGGAGTCGCCACGTGTCACTACAGTGACACAGGAGGAAAGGGGATTTGGGGGAAGCAGGTAGAAGAAGAGCTTTCAGGGGCCTGCTTGGAAGAAGGGTGTGGGAAGGAGAGGGAGAGAGGATGAGAGAGAGGGCGCGAAAACGAACACACCATAGGTTGCGGGAAATTTCGAATCACCTGTGAATTAGCCAGTGAAATTTTGAGGAGACTGGCAGCTTGGGAGTCTTGAACTGGGATTATGGGGAAGGAAGAGTGGGAATGGGAAGGACAGGAAGAGGAGAGGAAGGAGAGGAAGGACGGCAAAACGAAAAACGAAGATGTGAAGACGCGCGGTTGAAACCCATATTCGTCGAAGTGTTCACCTCATTCCCACAAGTGTGGCACTGTCATTCTGGACAAGTGCGACTGTTTTAGACACAAACACATATTTTTTTTGTTAACCCTTTCCTTGATAGGCATAGCTATTTGACTGTTCATTAATATCAGATTTCTTGATCAGTGCTGGAAGCAGCTACAATCACCTTTGGATTGTCTCCAAATTACACCTTCAACTTCTATATCAGAATATCTATACAGTATCTTGGAATATGTAGCAATATGGAGAGTACTCATATTTTAATGATATTTCAGAAATGTGGGATCAAAATATCTACAGTATCTCAGAATATGTAACAATATGGAGAATACTCATATTTACTGATATTTCAGAAATGTAGGATTCCCTGATGTTGCTTCCGAGTCGGGCCTAACCTCAGTGCGAAGTCATCTGTTAACTGCCTGAGGTAAATGTGAAACCATGAAGAACTCTTCAGTTCATGGCGGTTGCTTTCATGCCCTAAGACGGCAGGGTTTCACTGAATACTTATCGTTGACAGTCACCGGGGGAATACAAGCAGAGCAGCTAGACAGTGCATCTGTCGGAAATCGGAAAATTGGGTGATAATTAATCATGTAAACATGATGGGGAGGCATGTCATTCAAAGATACCGAAAGTGTCAAGACTCACTGTTGAACTATCCAGTTCAAGAGCGAGGGATAAGCTCGAAGACGAGTCGGTAGATGTCCAAGACCGCGTGGGCAAGAAGTAGAGTCCAGAGTAGTAACAGATACCAGAGGGGTATTGTTACTGTGAGAGTCGAGCAATCACGCAGGGAAGAGGCCAGGGTAGTCACAAGGGGACGGTCCTTAAAGGAGTATCCCAGGAATAGAGAGTGCCGTAAACAAATGGACAGTCTGAGGACTGTCCGCTACTTTATTGAGCACTTATATACTACAAGAGAACTGCTAAATAGGGGACAAGTCGTAACCTTGTTATCAAGCACAATAGAGTGATGAGTAAGAAGTCGGGGGGTGCTTACTGAGCATGCTCAGTCATGCTCAGTAAGCTGCTGAGTAAGAAGACTCTTCTTGATGAGTAAGAGCTTCCATTGTCCACGTGTTCACTGCTTTAGTGCACGTGCAAGCACCGGATTCATTTCCTGTTAGTTAGTTTAGGGCCGGTCATTTGAGGACTTGTAGTTTGGTTAGGGAATAGTGATATCTTATAAGGCCCTTATATAGTTCTATTAGGGTCCTTAGAGTCGACCCTAATACTTCTATTAAGGTCCTTAGTGTTGCCTTATAGTTCGTTCTATAGTTATTAGAGTTGGTCTAATAACGTGTTGTAGGGCCTTTGATACTAGGTTAGTACCTATTGTAGAGTTCCTAGGGTTGTTCCAAAGGGTCCTTAGGAAGGCCCTAATGCTGTCTTTTGTTGCTAGAAGGGTTGCCTTTAAGTGGGGCTTGCTGTATGTCGATTGTGCCGAGAATCGCTCGCGCAACAATGCGCGCGCGATATTGTGGACACCTCTACTCACCCCTTTTGCTCGTGTGAACAGGGTGACACCATAGAGACCAGGTTTCCTCCTATAAGGAAGGGTCCTTCAAGGGCCCTCTCCGGAGAATGGTTCATGACAGAAAGGACTCTGACACGCAGCCATCCAGGATCTCCCGTTGAGACTGCTTCGCTAGTTGATAAAATACAGTAAGGTCGAGGCGAGTCGCAATTGGAAAAACAAAAGTGGATATGGATATATGTTGTACACCTACATTTCGATAACATACCAAGGCCTGCAAGTTATCAGAGGCCATTTGCACTCAATGGCACATTTCTACCAAACAATTCCATGTTCGGAATAGTTATCAATTGATCACCTCAGACATTGATCGGTCAGAGTGAAGAACATAAAAAGATGGGGAGGGGGCAAGGCACTGGTCAAGTGTTGAGATAAAGAGTAGCCGAGGCATTGACGCATTGGCCCAAACTGTCTGGGTGGCCCACAGGCCCAGACCACATAAAGTGTTTCAGCTCAGTTGCTGCAACATGTATGATAGCAAATTGATAGTTTGATCTAAGACAATCAGTAGCTAGCACAAAGCAATTGTGAAAACAATTTGATAGTTACTACAGATAAAATAATTAGGGATGCTCTCAGATACTTAAGAGTGTTGTACATACAGTAGATACTTCAGTTTTGTCTCACAGAAACTGAAGTAAGTACTCACTATCTCACAATCTTATCAGTAGCTAATTACACATTGTAGTTAAGTTTTATTAGGTAAATATGACACAAAAGTTTTGTCTCACAGAAACTGAATAAAGTTTTATTTGATCTATTACGATCTAATCTACCTTATCACTGCACGATTCAACATCAAGAGTATCAATTTGTTCTCAGCAAAGATAGGTGAGAGGTGCCTATTTCATGCCAGCATGCCCACCATGAACACCATTATCTCCTCTTCCCACCTCTTGCCAAGATGCTCATCATTCTTGCAATTCTAGCAGCCACCTATGCATTCCCTCTTGGCCAATCCTCCTCACCTCTTGTGTATCCCAACCAATTTCAACCTTGAAGTCCCTCTTGTGACCATCCTGATGGATGTCAATCTCTCTGGCACATAATATGGAGTTGTGCCATCACTCTACTCTTGTGTACCTGGGTCTTGGTGCATCCGAATGTTGATGATCACTTGTACCTTGGGCATACTGGGTCATGTGTTTGCACGTGCATTGATGGTTATTCTCTGGGCACGCTCTCAAGAAAGTCTCATCCATCAGTCCTCCATTTAGGTAGGCGGACTTGATGTCCATATGATGGGCTTCTGAACTTCGTTCTGCAGTGAGGGCCAGGGTACAAGGGAGTGCTAGTCTTTTGATGGCACAACTTTGTCAGGGTCATTGCTCTCAACTTAGGTGAGTCCCTGTGTGATAACGCAGGCCTTGCATCTTTGAATTTTGTGATCTGACCTTTTCATTCAGAAGGTCTACTTGCATCCCTGCTGCATTCTCATTCTGTGGGTGTGGCATGCTTTTGAGAATGCTGGTGTTTTTGAACATGCATTTCTCAACTTTGTGCACCCTTTCCCATTCAATGGTATCTGCATGAGCTGTTGCCTCGGCATAGGACTTGGGGTTTGTGGCTACCTTTTTATGTACCACTTTTCCCTGCTCAGTACATTTCATTTGTTGCTCATGCAGGATGGCGGAATGTCAAGCATCTGTGTTGCAGACAGGTGCATGTGTGGCACATTTGGGGTGCTTTGATTGTCCTGCAGTGGACTGTGCAGGTGAGTTCCCCACTTTGTGAACTGTGGGTTGTGCTGATATAATTTCAGGCTGGATGGGCAGAGCCTCATCCATGTTGGTGGTTTGCAGTTTGGCATGCAATGCCTGTTCTGCTTCCACATGGTCTGGCTCCTCTGCTTCATCACCATGGTCAGGTGTGAGCACATGCATAATGCACTTTGGTTGTCCTGTGGTGGATTGCAGAGGTACATTTTCTGCCTTGTAACTTGAGGGCTCACTATGTGGTGTTTCAGGCTGAATGGGCAGGGGCCTGCTTGGATGCCTTGCAGTTTGGTGTGTGGCACCTGCTCTGTGTTGTCCACCTGTTTCAGGCTGAGCAGGCAGAGGCTCCTCTGCTCTGATGCCTTGTGGCTTTGCATGCAGTGGCACATCCGCACTGTCCACCAGTTTCGCCTTCTCCACCCCCTCAATCCTGCTCTCCTTTCCCCATCCCTGGTGCTTTCAGCTGTGTTGTCAAATTTGAGGATCATGCACTCAATATGCAATGTGGGGCCCCCTTTGTCAAATATGACGTCACAGGGTTCAGGGATGTGGGGGGTGGTGTGATGTGCGGGCTTGTATGCCTGATGGTTATATGTGTGGCCCAGGAATGTGTGCACCAGCGACCTTTGGGTCAGCTTGGTGAGTCTCTTCTCCAGGGTGGGCATGGACATGTGCGTTCCAAGGATGTGTGGCCAAGGGAGGTTGGGATGATTCCTGCACCTTGCCTCTTCAGGCATCAGGTCATCCAAGGCATGAGTGGATGGTTTTGCATCTGTATGCATCACCTGGACCCTATCAAGAGGTGTCTGGGTCACATGTTCTGTGACTTTGGTGAGTTGTAGCATATCCAGGGTGGTAAACTGGTGTTTAATTCCCTCTTCTGCTAGGGATGTTTGCACTTCTTGCCCAGTGTGTTTGCCCCCTCCATCTAATTGGAGGGTCTTCAAGTGTTGGCCGGTCATGGGCTCAACGCATGCCGTGTATGGTTGGGGGTGCTGGGGTGCTTTCAACTTGTGCTTCAGCCTGCCAGCATGTTCCCATGGTTCCATTTTTGCCCAGTTGGAAAGCTGGGGTGTTTTAGTAAGTGGTTTCCCACATGTGTCTGAGAGGTCCCAGGCTAATGTGGTGTCAGTGTGCATTTCCGGTGTCTTCAGGGTCTTGCTCTGAGTTTGCATCCCTACAAAGGAGGGTTCCAGTGTCTCAGAGGTAGGTGGTTTGCTGACTGTTTCTATGTCTTTGACCAGTTCTTTTTGTAGCATTTGTGTTGCATGGTTGGAAGCTGAGTGTCTGATGTGTTGGTGCCAAGTGTTGAGGGAGGCCTTGGAGGCCATTGTGCATGTGGTAAGGGCAGCTTCAAATTTGTGGCTTCCTTCCATGAGGGATGGGTCTAGTGTTGCTGAGTGCGCTGACACAGGTTTGACCATTTGGATGGCCATGATATATAGGTTGTCATGTAGTGAGTGTTCCTTCACATATTTATCATATATTCCACATGTCTCTCCCTGGAATTGCACTGCCACCCCACATTGGGTGAAATGGGAAACCAATAAGAGGTTCCCTTTGAGGTCTGGGACATACAGGACATCATGGAGTATCACAATACTCCACACACCATTTGCGTGCATCCAGACTTGTATTTGCCTGGTTCTGGTGGTGGTTATGGCTCTATCATTTCCCAAGGCAACTAGAATGGGTGATGCATGTGGGGTGAGGTGTATGAACCAATCACAATGGGGTGTCATGATGTGCAAGGCTCCAGAGTCAAGGAGCC
Source organism: Russula earlei (assembly GCA_025769875.1). NCBI lineage: Eukaryota > Fungi > Basidiomycota > Agaricomycetes > Russulales > Russulaceae > Russula > Russula earlei. Next base: position 22,979 of record JAGFNK010000004.1, read on the forward strand.
AGCTGTCTCTGAGATTGGCAGCTCGGAGCTGCTCCTGAGTCGTGGCCATGTATATCAGCTCATCTATGACTGTCTGATATAATAAGGTGCTGTTATGTGGAATTGGGACATATGCGATGGCAGTGCTGGCTGGTGGCTGGTCTGCATGCGTTGCTGGTATGTCAGGCATGCTTGTGCCAGTTGCAGCAGGTGTGGGTGTTGCTGTGTTGTGCATGTCATGAACCATTCCCCAGAGAGGGCCCTTGAAGGACCCTTCCTTATAGGAGGAAACCCAGCCTCTATGGTGTCACCCTGTTCACACGAGCAAAAGGGGTGAGTAGAGGTGTCCACAATATCGCGCGCGCATTGTTGCGCGAGCGATTCTCGGCACAATCGACATACAGCAAGCCCCACTTAAAGACAACCCTTCTAGCAACAAAAGACAGTATTAGGGCCTTCCTAAGGACCCTTTGGAACGACCCTAGGAACTCTACAATAGGTACTAACCTAGTATCAAAGGCCCTACAACGTGTTATTAGATCAACTCTAATAACTATAGAATGAACTATAAGGCAACACTAAGGACCTTAATAGAAGTATTAGGGTCGACTCTAAGGACCCTAATAGAACTATATAAGGGCCTTATAAGATAACACTATTCCCTAACCAAACTACAAGTCCTCAAATGACCGGCCCTAAACTAACTAACAGGAAATGAATCAGGTGCTTGCACATGCACTAAAGCAGTGAACACGTGGACAATGGAAGCTCTTACTCATCAAGAGAAGCTTCTTACTCAGCAGCTTACTGAGCATGACTGAGCATGCTCCGTAAGTGTCCTCTGACTTCTTACTCATCACTCTATTGTGCTTGATAACAAGGTTATGACTTGTTCCCTATTTAGCAGTTCTCTTGTAGTATATAAGCACTCAATAAAGTAGCGGACAGTCCTCAGACTGTCCATTTGTTTATGGCACTCTCCATTCCTGGGATACTCCTTTAAGGACCATCCCCTTGTGACTATCCTGGCCTCTTCCCTGCATGATTGTTCTACTCTCACAGTGACAATACCTCTCTGGTATTTGTTGCTCCTCTGGATTCTACTTCTTGCCCACGCGGTCTTGGACGTCTATCGACTCGTCTTCGAGCTTATCCCTCGCTCTTGAACTGGACAGTTCAACAGTGAGTCTTGACAGTGCACACCCATGCCAGTCATTGCTGCTACCACCGCTGTTGCTTTGTCCTGTGGTTTCCTATGAATTTTCCAGCATTCATGTGTCTTGTGCCCCCTGCATTTTCAGTGAGTGCACTTCAGTGTGCATTTCTCATTCTATGCCTCCCGGTCCTTTCCCTTTGGGGCCACCTTTGCAAGATGTGTTATGGCCATGTCACAAGTTGATCAGGTCTGACACTCCTCATGGAGGATGTGGTCCGAGATGTGCTTGGCTGTTAGCAGGCTGGGCAGCGTCAAGTGGAGAGTGGTGTTGAGATTGGCCATCTTTTCCGGTAGTGTGAGAATTAGCATCCACATGAGGACTTTCCTGTCAATGGGGCATCCAAGTCTTTTGAGGGTTCAGGCAGCAAATAGCAGTCATATCTGAGGAGCCATGGGTTTGGTTTTGGAGAAAGTGACCTGGTATAGGTCCATTAATAAATGTGCAACACGTTGCTTGCCCTTCCATGAAAATTGTTTTTTGAATAGGTCCCAAGTATCTTTGGCTCCAGCAATGCCTAGGAGTGTTGAGAGCATGCCCATTTAACATGAGTAGGATGTGAGCATGTGCTTTGCAATCTCTCTGCTCCTAGTCAGTGAAGCTGCTCGGGTCAGTGCTGGGGTCTGGTTTTGAGTATGTCCCTTTTATGATTTCCATCAGGCCATTTGTTTTGAACAGTGCCTCTATATTAGCTTTCCATTGCATGTACATGAGTGTGCCACCTTCAAAGAGTGGTCCATTGTAACTGTGTTGGCTGCCCATGTAAGTTTTTCCCATGGCTCCTATGGTGGGAGCGTGGCTTCCTCTTGAGGGTGCGATGGTTGTGGTTGCTGTGGGGGCATTCATGGTGTTTTGTTATGCAATTTGGAAGCTGGTGGGAGTTCATGATGTCCAGGTTGACCAGGTCTCATAATATGTTGGAAGGTATCTATATGAATGATAGCTCAGTCTTGTGTGTAAAAGACTGTATTGGTTAGTTATCTAACCTATATGAGTGATAGCTATGTATGGTATTAGCTTTATAGGAGTATAAAGGAATTGTAGTACTGACCTCAGTCTTGTGTGTAGAAGACTGAGGAAAAATGAACACAATAACTAAATTCTAATTATTTACAGGTATGGTCTGGATTGTCCATTCGTGCAGCACTAAGTGGCTGCACATCCAACACATCATACATTCCATACTGTCATATTCAAGATAATGTTGTACACCTGTATGTACTATACAATTGTAACCATTATCTTCCATCTTACCTGCTGTGACACTTCTGTCAAGACTCACTGTTGAACTATCCAGTTCAAGAGAAAGAGGAAAACTTGGAGATGAGTTGATAGACATCTAAGATGGCATGGGCCAATAAGAGGGTCCAGAGCAGTAACAGATACTAAAGTGGTATGGTTACCAGTAGTATGGAGAAGTTATACAGAGAGGAGGTCAGTGGAGCAGGAAGGAACAGTCCTGGAGGAGTAGCCCTGATAAAGAGAGTGCCACAAATCAAATGGACAGTCTGGAGACTGTCCAGTACTTTATTGAGCACTTATATACTACAAGAGAACTACTGAATAGGGAACAAGTTGTAACCTTGTTATCAAGCACAATAGATGGATGAGTAAGGCACCTGGGGGTGCTTGGTAAGCATGCTCAGTCATGCTTAGTCACCTGCTGAGTAAGGAAGCCTTTGGCGATGAGTAATGGTCTTTGAAGTCCATATGATTGTTGTATTGAGCTTGTGTGAACTATTTGTTTGCTGTGCTTTATGCTTACTAATATAGTCAGTAAACCTCATTGGCTCTTCTTTGGAGGCCAAGGCATGTAAATTTCCACTTTGTGAGTCTCGAGGTCAAGTTTTCATTTCATGTGTTGAGTGGTTATATGGGTTGAATCACTTTACTGTAGTAAAGGCTGAGTAGCTCAGTGGCCATGAGTGCTTGGTCTGGTCAGTTAGAGGTCCTGGGTTCAATCCTGGCAGTGGGCTATCTTATGAGGTAACTGGGGCTGAACTTGGCACCATCATCTTGTAAGTGTATAATGCTTGTTGTTTAGTCCCCTTTCAACAGAAGGCCATAGCTGGCTTCTGTATCAAGGGTCTTGGGTTCAATCCTTTGTAATGGACTATTATGTGAGATATAACTGGAGTCAATCTTGGTGCTATTATCTTGCTGGTTAATAGTTGTATGTGTTCCTTGTTGAGTCCCTTTGAAGTCCCATTAATGGAATGGACTCTTTGAGAGCATTCATGACAACTTCTAAGCACCAATAGGTTATGGGCCCTGAGCTCTAAATCTTAACATGCCATTCTTAATTCTCAATTCTTGTCAATCTCCATTAGTTCCTCTCACTGGGTGAACCTCTCTGTCTGTTGAGATTACCACTGCTTTGGGCAGTCTGATGTAATCACAGCCCAGTCATGTTAATGTGTTGGCTCCCATGGACCAGGCACTCCCTGGCTCACATGTCGGATCAGCCTGGACCAGCTCAGCTCAGATGCTGCAGCCTGCATATGTTACAATAATAAGTAAATTGATGACAATTGGTAGCTACCAATGACTTATCCTTTATGATACAAGTTGGTAGTTATGATTACTTTGCTTAGAGATGCTCTTGCATATTTAAGAGGCACTCAATTAGCTAGATTGCTTCAGTTTTGTCTTACACAAACTGAAGTGAGTACTTACTGTTTCCTATCTTATCTCTTGCATCTAATCACACATTGTAGATATCTTTTGATAGGTATTACTGAATAACAGTTTTGTCTTACACAAACTGAAATATGATAGATAGATCTTAAGGATCTTATTGCTGTTATCATAACCTGCACCTATCTGTTTCAACACTGTCATGATCCTCCTCCTTCCATCATTGGTCAATTCTTGACTCACTCTGTCACTTGTCCAACTTGTCATGCACCTCCTCTGTCAACCCACTTTGTCCTTTCTCTTCAATCATACCCTTCATTCCCATTTCTTGAGCATTCACATCTTATACATATCCTCTTATTTCCTTACCCTTTTTGTTTCCCTCTCCAGAACCATTATAGCAACAATACTGTCCATACTACCACCCCCTTACCCACCATGTCTGCAGCCCTTGAGTCCTCCCAGAATGTAATCACACTCACCAAACACTTCATGTCTGATAACACCTGGCCTGCAGACCTTGTCCTTGACCTTAACAAGTCTAACTGGTTGGAATGGAGCAAATGACTCAACCTTGCGGCACAAGGTCAAGGATTTTGCCACTGGCTCAAGTGTTACAACATTTTCCTTTTACATTTACTTCTCACCTTTGCTATGGACTGCTTGCTTTCATACGTCCCTTTACTTACTGGTCTTGTGATCTCTTATGTCTTGTGATCCCTTCTGTGTTATCATGTGATCCATACATGTCCAGGTAACACTGGATTGCTGTTACTTTCCCTTTGTTTGGTTCTCTTTCCTTTTACATTTACTTCTTAGTTTTGACTGTGCAATGCTGTGCACCTACTGTGCAGCACAGTCATTTACTTCTGACTCATTTGTGGCCTCATTTCTATGACTCCTACTTATTATGACTCCTACTATACTAGTAGCACAGTCAAAGCACAGCTATTGCTGCGCTTCTCCTGTATATATAAGCTCAGTACTTTGTAACCAAAGCCCTAAGCTTGGTCTCTTGTAGAATCCAACCTACACTTGTCCAACATATTTGCCTGCAACCCACCTCACTCCTAATCCTCAAACCACATCCACCTCTCCATTTCATCAACTCTTCACACACACACACACACCATCCACTGTCTACCCTTTCCCTATCCCTTCCTCCCCTAAGAGTCTCTCTTCACTCTACTGAGAAGAGCTTTCCTCCTTCAAGACATACCTTCTCTCTCTCTCTGCATGTTCAAGGTCTACAACAGACTTGAACACATATAGCTAGTGGAACCAGCCCTAGTCTATCCTACCATAAACTTACCCTAGCTTCTCAACAGACCAAGTCATATTAGGAAGGGTCTATTGGCCATAACCTGTTAGCATAAAACACTTTGACCACTGCAGGGATCCTTACTCTTAATAGGAACCAGCCCATTCACCTGAACACATTTCTACTATTAACTCAACTTCAGGCTTGAAAACTGACATGGCTCGTTACTGTGACATCAAGGGTACTTTACCATGCCCTGACATTCAGACACACCCAAAAGCACATTGGATTTGGGGTATGAATGATGACTCACTAAGCTCATTCATACTCCATCATGTTGACACAATTGAGTACAACTTCCTGGGTACAAAAGTTACTAATACCTCCTTGCACAAAATCTTTGAGGCACTCAAGGAATGACATGAAAAACTCAGACTTTACACACAGGTACTTGCTATAAAAAGAGTACTCAACATTTGCTTCCTACCCTCCGGACCCTTAATTTCCACCCTACCCAACATCTGCCAACTGCAAAAACAGATCACCAACATGCGACCTATCAATACCAACAAACTACTCTCAGTATTCATCATCAACTCTCTTAGTGACAATTTCCATTATCTCCAGTCCCAAATCCAGTCTCTCTCAGCTGATCCCCATTTCACTTCAGCCACCCTCATCCAATGCATCCAGAATGAAGACTCTCTGATCAGGAAGTGCAATGAACAGGTCATGACGGTACCTTCTGCTTTCCCAGCATTCACTACACACATGCATGCCTTCTGTGCTCATTGCAATAAAGAGGGCCATCTCACCAACTTTTGTATTAGCCCCAGAGGCAAAAGGGCCAGATACTCCCTTGAGGAAGCAAGGACAGCCCAACAGCTATTTTTCTCAAGATCAAATGATCCCAAGCTCCATGCACACCCACATACAGCACATGTCACCTCCTTTGCAGACACTACTATGCCTGCCACAGATCCCAGCTTGTCTCCCCTAACTGTCAATAGTATTACTGTTACGGTGTCGTGGCTGTTGGAGCATTAGCTCAGGGTTCAGTGGGGCCAAGTCCCTGTGACTTGGTTCAAGGGTTCAGTGGGGCTGGCTCAAAGAGACTGGATCAAGGGTTTAGTGTCTCAAGACTAAGTCAGACAATGACTCAGCCCACAGACAGAGTTGATCTTCTGGTTTCACATAAGAGGAGGATGATGAGAGAGAAGCAGAGGGGGAAGAGGAACACAAAGGTCCCTTGTGATGAGCTCAAGTCAAGCAGAGTATAAGCCAGCACAAGCAAGTTGTGATTGAGAGAGGGCACAGGGCAAGGGATGCGACAGGAAATTGGACAAAGCTAAGCTTGGGACATTCCCCAGCTTCTACAGGTGCTTAAATACTGTATGTAGCAAGGCTGTACAGTACTATATGCAGAACAATAGATAAAAGGTAAGCCAATGGCAAAAGGGGATCAACAACAGATGAAACACAAGAAGATAAAGTAACAGCTGTCAATCAATATCAAGGGATGAAATGGTAACCAAAAGGATGAGGGTGACAGAAGAGAACAAGAACAGAAGAGGTCAGTGACAAATCAACAATCTGGTAGATCATAACATCATGCCCCCCTCATGCTTAGTTCTCCAAACTAATTGGTCTTGGGACCCAACTTGTGGAGATCATCGCCATCACCTTCTGGCCAAACACCTTGAGGGCCTACTGCCTTAGGACAATAACCCCTATAGTTTTGGTGAGTCCTCCTTAGAATGCAGTCTGTCTGACCACTACAATGGGTGTGGGGTCTAACACAGTCTTTGTTCCAGTGACCCTTTGTCCCACAATGTTTGCAGACATGTTGGCATTTCTGGAGCTGGTGTCATTGTGCCTTGGTCATATGTGCAGGGGTAAGGGGGGTGTTAGGGGTGCCAGCATCATCAGAGAACATTTGTGGGAAGTGGGAAGGTGACCCCATAGGGGTGTCATTTTTGGACTGGTCAACAACGTGAGGGAGATATTTGAGTGAGGGGTCAAAGAGAGAGGAGGGTGAGTGGGCAAAGGAGGGGAGGAGAGAGTGGATGGTTGTTTTAGTACTTTGATGTTATTGTAGCTCCCTGCCAGTGAATAGAATGGCCCAGTGCTGCAAGAGAGGCTCCCATCAGTCATCATGTTGTCAAGTTGATGACAAACTTGAACAGAGGTGTTATTGGCCCGAAGGCAGCTGCGGATGATGGTGGACTCTTTGGTGTAGGACTGAATTTTGTGAAGCTGGTCAGCAAGTTGTTGTTGGAGGATGTTCATGGCTCCTTGGATAGCAGTGCATTTGGCTTCTAGGACCTTCAGCTGAAGCGAGCCCACATGGAGGCAGTAGACGTTGGCAAGAGCACCAGGGTCATGGAGGTTTTCAAGTGCCTGAACAACATTGAAATGGAAGGGATGGTCCTCAACCAAGAGGTGGAGGTCAGAGGCAGTGACTGAGGGATGGGGGGCAGAGATGACAGGTTGGGCAATGAGCTTTTCTCCATAAGTGGGTTCTCCTTGACCCATAGTTTCTAGAAGCATGGGTTCATCATTCCATAAAGCAATACATAAGTAAGGTAATAGGTGTCACCACCCATTAACATAAATATAGAAAGGGGGAACATGCGTGTATGGTTTGTAAACAAACCAAGGGGACCCAGGGTGAGTGGGGTCCACTTCAGTGGGGGTAGGCGAGGGGGTTCCTTCACAGATAGCAAGCAGGTTGAGGGTAGCTGAGAGGTCTTGTAGTTTGGCCTCATTGGGACAAAGAAGGTACATTGGTCGATGATATGTTGTATAACTTCAGGCAAAGGGGTTCTTGTTTAATGGTGGGGGAAGGAGTGAGAATTGGTAAAGGGGAAGAGGGAGGAGCAGGGGACAACATGGGAGTATTGTAGGTGGAAGTAGCATGTTTGTGATGCCAAGCTGACCACTCAGAAGAAGTGGGGGTATTTAAGGGGACTGACCATACTATGTGATTCCATACTAAGTCTGTAAGTATTGCCCTTCATATAGATAAATGAAATTCTGAGAAATGAGGGTCCATCATGAGTAATTGAAAACTGTGGAGATTGCCAGGGGAAAGAATTCCAGAGAAGAGTTGCTCCCTAGTGGTTAGGTCAAAAATGGTGTGTTTGCAGGCAGGGATAGTGGGATCATTGACAGAATAGGAAGGGGGGTTATGTGAATTGATTCAGAGAAGTAAAGTATGTTGTTGTATCATAAGTTCTTGGAATCAATGTTCCAAGTTATCTAGGCTTTTGTCTGAGTGATGGGATTCTGTGGGGTCAGAGTTAGTAGTAGACATGGTTCAGAGTTTCATGGGTTGTTGCAGGTGAAAGGTGGTGATGGCGTCTTGGGCATTTTTAAGGTTTGAGAGGGGTTGCCATGTGTCTTCTGCTGTGGAATACCCCTTCCATCAGGCCCTATATTGGAGTTAATGGTTATGGATATGCTGGGTGGTGATCTTCTTGACTTCATATTCTCCCAAAAGGAGATCTGGTGGTGGTTCTGTAAAATTGGGTCCATGTTCAGCTGTTTCAGTGACTGGGGAGAGAAGGGAAGCATGGAATACATTGTGTACATGCCACTGGGGAGGTAAGCAGAGTTGGTAGATGACATGGGGAATTTTATTAGTGATGGTAAAGGGGCCAAACCATTTCAGACAGAACTTCTGGAACTGATGGGGGGTTTTTAGGTTAGTGCCCTCTAACCAGACCTTCTGTCCTTCTTTGAAACCTTTGAACTTAGTTTCTTTTACCCAGCTGTCTTGTGCCTTTCTCATTGCTTCTTGGGCTAATTCCCACATATCCTTCAGGGCTTGGAGCTGTTCTTTGATCCCTGGGAACTTGGATTTTAGTTGAGTGCCCAATCCCTGTGGGTTAAAGCCAATGAGCAACTTGTAGGGGGTCCGTTTGGTGGCTGTAGATTTGTGAGCGTTGAAGTGATATTGAGCTATGAGGAGCCAGTGTACCCCTTCTTCTTGTTTTTCTCCAGTGTATATGCGGAGATACATTTCCAGGGTTTGATTAGTCCTTTTGGATTGTCCATTGGTTTGAGGGTGATAGGCAGTGCTTAAATTTTGATTAATCCCCAGGATTTGAGAGACTTCTTGGAACAAGTTGGAGGTGAAATGGGAATCTCAATCGGAAATGATTTTGGAGGGGACTCCAGTCCAAGGGAAGGCATATCGCAGGAATAGTTTGGCCATTTCTAGGGTCCCCATGTCCTTACAGCAAGGTATGAATATTGCTGCTTTGGTGGAGTTGTGATCAGTGATGGTCATGATGGTGTTGTTTCCTTCTCACAAAGGGAGGTCAACAATCCAATCAATGGCTATGGTTTGAAATGGTTTCTGAAATTCAGGGGGGATCAGGTGAATTGGGGGATGAGTGGGGTGTGTGAAAGATTTGTTGGCCTGACAGGTGGCACAACCCTGAATGTAGTCTTGGACAAAGTAGCCCATTTTGGACCACCAGAAAGATTCTTGGATCAAGTACAGGGTCCAGGTGTTTCCTGTATGCCCACTGAGAATGCTGTCATGGTAGGCATGTAGGATCTTTCATAAAAGGGGTTCTTGATACAGCACGACCAATCTTCCATTCTTGAACAATGCACCATCTTCTTCCTGGAGGTTGTGTTTGACTTTCCACATTAGTAGGTCTAATTGTCGGTTCTTCTGTTCAGTTAGGACATGAGCATAGAGATCCTCGGTGTGAAGCATGCGGATGAAGAGTTTATCAAGAAGTGCCATGATGTTCTGATTATCTCCCAACCCATTGTTGTGGTCTGGTTGTCACAATAGGGCAGCTGCTCTGTTAGAGACCCCTGGTTTGTGATGGATTTCAAAGTGGTAGTCTGCAAGTGTGGAGAAGTACCCTGTGATTCTTCAATTGATCTTGTGGGGAAGTTGGTAGTGAGCAAGGTTGGCGTGGTCCGTGAAATTTTTGATAGGGTGTTTGGTTCCCACTAGCAAGTATCGCCAGTGTTGAAGTGCAAGGATCAGGGCCAGGAACTCTCTATCCCAGACTGGGTAGTTCCTTTCTGCTTCATTGAATGTGTGCAACATGTTGCCAATCATTTTTCTTTTTCCTCTTGAATCCTTTTGGAATAAGATTGCTCCAGTGGCAAACTGTGAGGCGTCAGTTTCTAATTTGTACAGGAGATTGGGATTGGCCATGTAAAGTTCAGGGTCATTGCAAACTGCAGATATCAGAGTTTCTAGGGTGGTGGTCACTTCTGGGGTCCAGAAGAAGGGGGTCCCTTTCTTGATTGTGGAGAAGATAGGACAAGCTATTTTTGCGAAGTCTTGGATGAATGGTCATTGATATTTGAGGGTGCCCATGATTTGTTGTACCTGTTTCAGATTATTTGGGGGGTCTCAGCCAATTTTTGAGGCCATCCATTTTGACTGGGTCAATCTTGAGGGTCCCTTGGTTGATTTGGAAGCCCAAGAAGTCAATTTCATGTTGTTTGAAGGCACATTTGGACACCTTTAAAAAGTAGGAGTCCCTTTTGAGTAGGTCAAGAAACTCATGTGTGATTTGTCAATGAAGGTCTTCTTCCCCCAATCCTGTGGCTATTGCTACATCATCTAGGTAATTACAGGTGTTCTCAGGGTATTTGAGGAGCCAGGGTCAGAGAGTGTGGTTCATTGCTTGCTGGAAGGCTGCCGGGGCATTGGTGAAGCTGAAGCCCATCACCATGGGGATGAATGTGCCAAATTGGGTTTTGAAGGCTCCCTTGTGCTGGTCTTCTGGGTGAATCAGGATGTCATTGTAACTGGCTCTGACATCAAATTTGCTAAAGTGGTTTTGCCCCTTCAATGGTGTAATTGTTCTTCCATGTTTGGCAGAGCATGATAATCTGGGATGGTGGCATTATTGAGCTTTTGGTAGTCTACTACCATTTGTGGGGTGGTGCCATCCTTCTTTTGAACAAAGAAGACAGGAGATACAAAGTCTGAGACACCATCCTTGATGAAGCCTTTGACCAGGTCTTCTTGTATTTGTCTTGATAGTTCTTGTTTTTCGTTCTGGGGGAGAGGATAAGTTCAGCAATTGAGGAATTTGGGGGCATCAGTTTTCAGGGTGATTCGAAAGTTGAGTTCTCCCTGGCTAGGTGGGAGTTGTCTGGCAGCTTCTTCCAAGAAGACTTTCTGATGTTGTGCATATTCTGGGGGAATAGTGGTCATCCTGAGGTGTGCCACTCAAATTTTTGGCAGGTTCATCAGGGGTATCAGGGTGAGAAGGACCCCAAGATGGTTTCTGAGATGTCCAGTGCTCCAATTAACCAGTGGGTTTAATGCCTTCAGGAAGGGGTAACCAAGAATCATTCTATCTTCTCCCAGGTTTGTGACATAAAAGGTGAGGAGTTGAGTGGTGGGGCTGTGTCATACAGCCATATGGGCATAATGGGTTAGCACTCCTCCCTGGCTACTGGTGCCATCTACATTGATAATAGGCCTGGGGGTTCTGAGGGTTCAAAGTGGGATTTGTAATTTTCCCACAATTCATTGACTGATGAAATTTTCCATTGCTCTGTTGTCTAGGAGCGCTTGTCCAGTCTTTCCATTTGTTGTGATCATAAAAGGAACTTTCATTGAGTTTTCTTTATGTTGAACAATGGTATCTATTTGGGCCTCTGTGCCAACTGTTGCACTTTGGCCTAGAGAAAATCCTCTTTAAGGATGAGGTCCCAGATCTTGGCTCATTCTTTGGCTGGCAGGGCTTTCATGTGTGCTACCATAGAGGCTGGTTCTTCTTCTTTAGGTGGTTCTGGGGCTGGTTTGGTTGTGCAAGCTTTGGATGTGGTAGGGGCTGAGTTTTTGGGGCATTCCTTACTAAGATGACCCTTTTTCCTGCAGTGGAAGCAGCGTCCTTCTTTGGCTAACTGTTTCCTTTCTTCCTTGGTGAGTTTCTAGAAGTTAGACTTGGCTGAGTCCACTTGCATCCAGTCAGGGTGATGGGTCTTGTGTTCTGGGTGTTGGACATACAATCTGTCATATAGATTAATCCACTTCACTGTACCCAAGGCTAGGTAGCTCAGTGGTTAGAGCACCTGGTATATATCCGGGAGGTCCTGTGTTTAACCCCCAGTCTGGCCATTTTCTTAATTGCACCAAGGTATAGGGAATCATGTGAGCACATATCAACCCCCTCCTCTGAGGTCCTCAGGTTGGGTCACATAGTGTTGAACCCACAAGTTGGACCCAAGAGGGTGGCAATGACTAAGCACCTCCTCTGGGGTCCCTCTATCTGTGGTTGTATTTCACAACACTGGGGTGGGTAGGGTTTTTCTTCCTTTGAGTTTTTCCCTGATGGTGATGAAACATCGGTGTTGTCTTCTGGCCTCTTCCTTCCATTCTTAGAGGGTGGTGGGCCAAACATCTCTATTGAGAATTGTGGCATAGAGTCTGTGCTTGAGTCCATTTTTAAAACTCTCAATGGCAATTACATCAGTTTCAGGCCATCCAGTTTTAGCTAGGAGCTGTTCAAAGGTGGAGATGTAATCATTGTTAGGATTCTTGCATTCTCATCTGCTTACCTATGCTTTGGTGACTCATCTCTGCTTACTCATCAGTACTTACTCCTGCTTAGTGATTCGCTTACTGATTGCTTACTGATTGCTTACCATTTGATGACAGATACTAGGAAAGGATGACTCACGCGTGAGTCATCTCTGACACTGTCAAATTGCGCTTTACATTTTTGGATACTACTGGTTTTTGGCTATGTGCACTCCAATTTTTGTATGAATTGGATCAGCCGTTGTTGAGATATCATAAATACTCTGTTGTATCAAGAAGTTGAGCCTTACACTCAACTTACTCTCTTACAAGAAACAGTCATCTTGTCAAAACTCTTTACAAACTCTAGTAATTGCTCTAAGTGAAAGAGGCCCCTCTCTTCTCTTACATCCATTCTTCCTGAGATAATATCAAAGGATTCAAAGTCTAGTGCTTGAACTATATCAAGCAACTCTTTCACTAAGAGTTGGTAACAAGATCAGTCAGATCTTAACAATCGTCTAGAGATTCTTTCATCTCATGTTTGGCAAGGGCTGCTTGGGCATCTTCCTTTTCCACCATGTTAGTGAATTTAAATGTGAAGTCCATGACAAAGTCGTTCCACAGGGCTTTGTCATTTCTATTAACAGGGTTTTGGGCCCTATTTACTTTGTTTCTGAGTTCAGTTGCTTGTGAGTTGACCCATCCCTCAACCTTTTCTCCCTGAATATAAGAGAGGGCTAGCATTGTTCACTTGAAAGGGCTGGCCATGACCACTTTATCATCATTGAGGCCCCAGTATAGGTTGAATTCCATGATGAAGTGTTTTGTTTTGTTTCTTTCTCCTATGAATGCTGGAGGCTCTTTGCCACTAATGGAGCCATTAGTCCCTTGTGGTACTGGGGCAACTGGAGGGGCCTGAACGGCGACTGGGGGACGTTGCACAGCAATTTGGGGGGCTTGTGCAGCAATTTGGGGTTGAGCTGCCATGATGGGTTCAGGGGGGTTCTATGGTTTGGTTTCTGGGGTTTCAATGGGTTCCTGGTTTTCAGGAAGGTTCTCTGTTTCTATTCCAGGAGATTCAAAAGGTGTCTGGGGTTCTAATTTAGGAGGTTCAGGGGAGTTGCCTTCTGATTCTGATGAGGTTTTGTAGAGGGGGTTGTCTTCCCTCCAATAGCCTAACTGTTAAGATCTGATTGATCTTATCTCTGACTCTTAGTGAAAGAGTTGCTTGATATAGTTCAAGCACTAGACTTCGATTCCTTTGATATTATCTTAGGAAGAATTGATGTAAGAGAAGAGAGGGGCCTCTTTACTTAGAGTACTTCAATAGACTGTTATAGAGTTTTGACAAGATAATTGTTTCTTGTTTAAGAGAGTAAGTCGAGCGTAAGGCTCGACTTCTCAGTACCACAGACTATTTATACGATATCTCCACAACTACTGATCCGATTTGTACGAAACTTGGGGAGCACATAGCCGAGGACCAGTAGTATTCAAATACGTAGAGCGCAATTCGAGAACATCAGGAATGACTCACATGTGAGTCATTCTTTCCTAGTATCTGTCATCAATCAGTAAGTAATGAGTAAGCCATTACCAATCAATCAATAAGCAGATGAATGAGCGATCACTAAGCCAAATGAATAAGCACACATATGAGTAAACAGAAATGAGTCAGTGGAACATAGGTAAGCAGATGAGAACAGGGAGACACAAGAATCCTAACACTAACCCAAGGCTGTTCCTGATGAGTTCTAGGTCCTGATGAGTGTAGAGCTGTCCTCTTCTGAGTTGTAGCTCAAACCAGCAGTTGTTGATGAACTCAACTGGTAGTTCCTTGTTGTTTTCAGTGGTAACATAGCAGAGGAAGCTGTGGAAGCTGTCCCAAGTGGCAGTTCTGACAACATGTTGGGGGAGGTCTGGGGAGGGTCTAGGTTGGACACAGATCCAGCAGTTTGGTGGTAGTTCAAGGTTGATCTCCAGAATGGAGTAAGGAAGCTTAGCTTGTGTTACGGCATTGTGGCCATTGGAGCATTAGCTCAGGGTTCAGTGGGGCCAAGTCCCTGTGACTTGGTTCAAGGGTTCAGTGGGGCTGGCTCAAAGAGACCAGATCAAGGGTTTAGTGTTTCAAGACTAAGTCAGACAATGACTCAGCCCACAGACAGAGTTGATCTTCTGGTTTCACAGAAGAGGAGGATGATGAGAGAGAAGCAGAGGAGGAAGAGAAACACAAAGGTCCCTTGTGATGAGCTCAAGTCAAGCAGAGTATAAGCCAGCACAAGCAAGTTGTGATTGAGAGAGGGTACATGGCAAGGGATGCAACAGGAAATGGGACAAAGCTAAGCTTGGGACATTCCCCAGCTTCTACAGGTGCTTAAATACTGTATGTAGCAAGGCTGTACAGTACTATATGCAGAACAATAGATAAAAGGTAAGCTAATGGCAAAAGGGGAGCAACAACAGATGAAACACAAGAAGGTAAAGTGACAGCTGTCAATCAATATCAAGGGATGAAATGGTAACCAAAAGGATGAGGGTGACAGAAGAGAACAAGAACAGAAGAGGTCAGTGACAAACCAACAAGGGGGTAGATCATAACACTGGCAGTTATTGCTTGATGAGTTAGAGGCATCTGATTGCTGCTGAGTCAGCAATATGCCCAATTTGGGAAGGTCACCAGAAGGCCAAACATGGTGGCCATACCACAGGTGATTCATTTTGGATGCAAATCCTTTGAAACTTCATGTTTCATGTTTCATTTCCCTATCTGCTCTTTCTTAGCCATAATTTCTACTGTTATTTCACTTTACTGGCCCATGTCACTCAATTCATTTCTACAACAGTTCCCATTTCACATTTCAGACAGGCTGCATTCAGCAACACCCATTGGGCTCAGATGACAATGTGCATCCAGCACCACCAGGACTTTACATCAGACTGACCTGACCTCTCACTCATAGACTTCAAAATATTTTAAATGAATTTATTTACACCTCAATGTGCTTGGTGACACTTGTACATGCCTTATCAGCATGTCATCCATTAGAAATTGCTGTGGGACCAGGAGGCAGCAAACATCCACCTCTGTTTGAGATGGTAGCTATTGGGCATTAAATACTACAAACTGCAGGGATGCTACTCCTCCAACTAAGGGTCCGTGAGTGCAGGATGGCACAGTTTGGATGAGGGGAGAGGGGCTGTGGGCAGCAAGCCCTTGGTTCAGATGGCAATGACATTGGAGGACACACCATTGGGGTCCATGTGTAGGCACATGGTGGGGCGTGGACATTGGTCCATAGATGATGATGGAGGGGCTAAGGTGGAGGCTGATGATACTGGGGCTGAGGTGGTGGCAATGGATGTGGATGGGTCTGGGGCAGTGGCAACTGCTGAGGAGACAACTGAGGCAGGCAAGGGTGAGGCAGTGTCAGACAGGGCTGTGGCAGGTGGGATGTGTACAGCAACAATGGAGATGGCTGGTGCAGGCATAGAGACGGGCATAGAGATGGTGATTGCAGGACTGACTGAGACTGGGTGGTGGCAGGAACAGCTGGAATGGAAGGAGGGGGAGGGACCTTGGGCAAGGCAGGCAGGGCAAGAGTGGGTGATGTGGAGGCAAATGAATGTGACAAGGGGTGCAGGTAGCTGGTACAATGAATGCCTGACCCATCCCTGCACCTGTGCCTACCTGTGGCTGTGACCCTGGCAGGTTACCCAAACCCATGCCATTGCCTAAAGATGAGGCTGAGGTACCTCATGATAAAAATGCTTTTGAAGGAGAGAATGAGCCTGGTATGTCACAAGACAGACATGAAGAACATACCATAGGCCCTGAAATTGGAATTAACTTGGTACCTGGGGTAACAGATAGTGGTTTGGAGACACTGGATGGAAGGATTGAGGAGCCATCAAGGATGGAATCTGGTGAGATTGAGACCAAGGCAGGACAGCAAAGACGTCAAAATCCTAGGTGTGTAAAACCATCAGATACCACAAATACAGTGACCCAAAAAACCATTCAAATGTTTTGTACATTTTCATTGTATTAACCATATCTGGAGAACCACTGCAGCTGATAACATGTTAGTGGGCTTGTTTCAAAGCTCTACATCATAGCTTTGTAATGAAGTACTATATATACTATGAACATAATTATGTAAGAAGGTATAAGGTATTTCTTCCAGTGTATCCATTTGAACAGTTTTTTTGCCTTGGTATCTAAATAGGGTATATGCCAAAAATTAGTAGTTTGTGTATCCTCCATTTGCTTTGAACACCTCTTCCACCCTCCTAGGCATACTTTCTATCAAATTTTGCACAACAGTTTGATCAATGGCCTCCCATTCCAGCTGTGTGTGCTCCCAAAGTTCATTGATTCCCTTAGGGGGTGTGTCATGAACCATTCTCCGGAGAGGGCCCTTGAAGGACCCTTCCTTATAGGAGGAAACCCAGCCTCTATGGTGTCACCCTGTTCACACAAGCAAAAGGGGTGAGTAGAGGTGTCCACAATATCACACGTGCATTGTTGCGCGAGCGATTCTCGGCACAATCGACATACAGCAAGCCCCACTTAAAGACAACCCTTCTAGCAACAAAAGACAGTATTAGGGCCTTCCTAAGGACCCTTTGGAACGACCCTAGGAGCTCTACAATAGGCACTAACCTAGTATCAAAGGCCCTACAATGCGTTATTAGACCAACTCTAATAACTATAGAACGAACTATAAGGCAATACTAAGGACCTTAATAGAAGTATTAGGGTCGACTCTAAGGACCCTAATAGAACTATATAAGGGCCTTATAAGATAACACCATTCCCTAACCAGACTACAAGTCCTCAAATGACCAGCCCTAAACTAACTAACAGGAAATGAATCAGGTGCTCACACGTGCACTAAAGCAGTGAACACGTGGACAATGGAAGCTCTTACTCATCAAGAGAAGCCTTCTTACTCAGCAGCTTACTGAGCATGACTGAGCATGCTCAGTAAGCATACTCCGACTTCCTACTCATCACTCTATTGTGCTTGATAACAAGGTTATGACTTGTTCCCTATTTAGCAGTTCTCTTGTAGTATATAAGTGCTCAATAAAGTAGCGGACAGTCTTCAGACTGTCCATTTGTTTACGGCACTCTCCATCCCTAGGATACTCCTTTAAGGACCGTCCCCTTGTGACTATCCTGGCCTCTCCTCTGCATGACTGCTCAACTCTCACAGTAACAATACCTCTCTGGTATATGTTACTACTCTGGACTCTACTTCTTGCCCACACCATCTTGGATGTTTATCGACTCGTCTTCGAGCTTATCCCTCGCTCTTGAACTGGATAGTTCAACAGTGAGTCTTGACAGGGTGTTGGATAAGCTGCAAGCTTTTTGAGATGAGCCCAAAGATGCTCAATAGGATTGAGGTCTGGGGATTGAGCTGGCCAGTCCATGACCTGAATTCTGTGGTCTTGGAACCAAGATGTGGCAAGCCTGCTCTTGTGGATAGAGGCATTGTCCTGTTGAAAGAGGGTATCTTTGCATTTCTTCTTGAAATACTTGATAGAGGCAAGTAGTTCATCCTCCAAACTGCTGCGATAAAGTTCAGCATCCATCCTTCCATCAATCTTTGCTGCATTCCCAACTCCTTCCCAAGACATGCAGCCCCACAACATCAAGGAACCTCCTCCATGTTTGACTGTTGGCTGAACAAGGTGTTCAGAAAGGTGCTCTCCTCTTTTTTTCCAAGCCCATTTCTTGCCATCTGAGCCCATACAATTGATTTTGGTCTCATCTGACCAAATTACCCTCTTCCAGTCCTCCACAGTCCAGTATAGGTACTTTTCTGCAAAGTCCTTTCTGGCCCTATAGTGACTTGGTTTAAGGTAAGGCCTCTTCTTCTTTGTAACTGCCTTCAAGCCTGCCTTGTTAAGGTGGTTTCAAATGGTCTGATTGGAGATAGTGGACTCTTTGATGACCTCCAACCTTCTAGCAACCTGAGGAGCAGTATCTGCTTCCCCAGAGCTAAGAAGGCATGTAGCAAAGCGGATGTCAAGGTTAGAGAGCTTGGAAGGACAACCTCCAGAGGACTTTGGAAGGTCAGGAAGGTATTTCTGGTGAATGTTGGTGATTGAACCAAGGCTTCTGTGTGCTGCCTTGGCAATGTTATGAACTGAATGGTTGGCCTGGAGAAGGGAGATGATGTAGTTGACTTTGTGAGGAAGAAGAGACTTCATGATGTTGTTGGTGAAGAAGAAGCAGCTGTTTTGGCTTATTTGCACATGGTTTGAGTTTATTATAGGTCACATGACCTCCATGTTCAATTTTAGCCCTCTGGGGAAAGAATATGAATCTCAATGTGAGAAATAATGAATTCACTAACCGCCAAAAAACTGTTCAAATGGGTACACCAGCAAACATACCTTATATTATCTTCCTAAATAATTATGCTTATGCTGTATAAAGTATACCATTACAAAGCTATGATGTAGAGCTTGAAAACAAATCTAGTTACATATTATTAGCTGCAGTGGTTCTCTAGATATGGTTAATACAATGAAAATGTACAAAACATTTGAACAGTTTTTTGGGTCACTGTACTTGAAATATTGTAAGACTACTTACATATTGATATGCTCCCAAAGTTTGAAGCAAATCAATGCACTAGAACATTCAAAAAAAAAGAAATTAGCATTCTGGAGTGGGGGTAGGAGTCAACAGCAAGGATTCCCATGGGTGGCCAAGATCGCCGATTTTCTCTGTTTGGCAGTCACCTTGCAAAAATATTCATAGCATGACAACAACGCACTCTAAAATTATGGCTGTCTTATAGCATCATCCTAAGATATTTGTCCACCCTTCTAATCCCTCAAAACATTCAAAATATGTTCTCAGCTCCCATAAAGCATTGCATTGGTTTAGGTGGCCAACTACCCAACCTGATACAGTATACATACCCATATGACAACACTTTGAATGCAAATAATTACCAATAATCAAGGTATTCCAAGGTATTCTTCTATATACTGGTATATACTGACATTTAGAGATATTTCACAGATGTAGTTTTCCCTGATGAAGCCTGTCCATGTGCAACATGGAGTGCAAGTATACAAGAAACAATACACTGAACAACCCATATATGATGGGGGGTAGTAGTACCCCCATCATATATGGTGTATTGTTTCTTGTATACTTGCACTCCATGTTGCACATGGAGAGGCTTCATCAGGGAAAACTACATCTGTGAAATATCTCTAAATGTCAGTATATACCAGTATATAGAAGAATACCTTGATTATTGGTAATTATTTGCATTCAAAGTGTCGTCATATGGGTATGTATATTATATTGATCAAATATCAACATAATTGGCAAATTGTCCCTACAATATATCACAGTAGTTGAGACCATAGGACACCAGGGCTAGTCATTCACCATCTTTGACACGTCAAAGAAGGCTGAGAACTGAGTCTGTGCTTCCTCTGTTCAGACTTTTCTACCACTAAAGAGTTGTTGTAAGGCAAAAATTGATGTGAGCAAGGAAAATCAAATGGACCTCACTTTGATGTAGATCTGATGCATCATGGTATGGTATTTGTTTGGTCCATCCTTCAAGATCTTCTGTAAAAAGTTGAAATGCCACCTGTATGTGTTCTCAAAGATGTTGCTGCCAAAATTGGCTTTTGATATGTGGGCCACATTCCCACTCCTTGATGGTGGCATACACCTGGTCCAGTTATACAGGGATTGTCAGTAGGCCATATAATAGATCAAGTGTGATGTGGCACTTACACTGGTTGCAACAAGAGCAAGCATCAGAATAGGTATTTCCTTCTCATTGGCCCTGTCACTCCAGGAAGACTTGAACTTGCTTAGGAGTTGAGTGCCAATAGATGCTGGCCCAGTGAAGAAGCACTGTTCCAGCATGGCAAGAATGAGGGGATTCTCATACAGCCATGTAGGATCTAAAGAGTGCTTTTGCTTCTAGTAGATAACATGTCAGTTGTTAACAAGTAATGATAAAGTCAGGTGACACACCTTCAAATCATTGGCAACATCACCACAGTAAATGGTCATGAACCATTTCCCAGAGAGGGCCCTTGAAGGACCCTTCCTTATTAGAGGAAACCCAGCCTCTATGATGCCACCCTGTTCACATGGACAAAAGGGGTGAGTAGAGGTGTCCACAATATCATGCATGCATTGTTGCCCAAGTGATTCTCAGCACAATTGACATACAGCAAGCCCCACTTAGTGGCAACCCTTTTAGCAATAAAGGACAGTATTATAGCCCCCCTAAGGACCCTTTATGATGACTCTAAGTGCTCTACAAGGGACACTAACAGGACACTAAAAGCCCTACAACACATTATTAGACTAACTCTAATAACCCTAGAACGAACTATAAAGCAATACTAAGGACCTTAATAGAAGTATTAAGGTTGACTCTAAGGACCCTAATAGAACTATATAAGGGGCCTTATAAGCAACTCTATTCTCTGAACCAAACTACAAGTCCTCAAATGACCAGCCCTAAACTAACTAACGTAAATGAATCAGGTGCTTTGCATGTGTACTAAGCAGTGAACATGTGGATACTAGAGGCTCTTACTCATCAATATGAGCCTTCTTACTCAGCAGCTTACTGAGCATGACTGAGCATGCTCAGTCAGCATACTCCAATGTCTTACTCATCTGTCAATTGTGCTTGATAACAAAGTTATGATTTGTTCCCTATTTAGCAGTTCCCCTGTAGTATATAAGTGCTCAATAAAGTAGCGGACAGTCTTCAGACTGTCCATTTGTTTATGGCACTCTCCATTCCTGGGATACTCCCTTAGGACCATCCCCTTGTGATCACTCTGGCCTCTTCCCTGCATATCTTCTTGATACTACCAGTAACCGTACCTCTCTGGTACTTGGTACTGCTCTGAACCCTACTTCTTGCCCACACCATCTTGGACATCTATCGACTTGTCTCTGAACTTATCCCTTGCTCTTGAACTGGATTGTTCAACAGTGAGTCTTGACATAAATGTACACTAACTCTTTAAGCCAGGCATCAGTGTGGTCCACATTGTTGTGAGAGATCCTGTAATTTGTGGCAACCGCCAACACTGCATTTTTCTTCAGCTGGACATGCCAGGTGCTGATGTGAGCACTGAGCTGAAAGACAAAGTATTGGATGAGTCAGTATGAGCTATGAGACTGGAGAATGAGAGAATGGCATACCAGTCCTGAGAGCACCATACCATATCCAGCATCATTAGAAAGACAGTCCACCATCTTGTTGGCTTTGAGATGCATGGCAGCTTTGAGCAAAGCCTTTCACAAATATTTGACAATGGCCATTGAGTCTGGGTATGCATCTGTCCAAGTGAAGGATGCTCACAGGGAAATGAATGAATGTTGGACAACCTTCTTAACACATTCATCCTGGGAGTTAAGAAGCAAGTTTGATCTTGAAGTGTCCTGGGCATCATAGTTTAAGTTTGTCCAAGCTGTGTATCCACCAGGAGGATGTGTGGATTACTGTGATGTGTTGTGTTGATCCTGATGTCACTCTTCTCTTGCTTTGGAATGTCAAAACTCACTGTTGAACAATCCTGTTCAAGAGTGAGGTAAGAGCTCGGAGACAAGTCGACTGAGTTCCAAGATGAAGTTGGCAAAGAGTATAGTCCAAACGAGTAGCAGATACCAGAGAGGGACTGGTATGGGCTGTGAGAGGTGGTCACAAAGGGAGAGAGCCAGAGTGTGCTAGATAGGGCAGTCCTAAAGGAGTACCCTCAGTAATAGAGTGCCACAAATCAAATGTGCAGTCTGAAGACTGTCCGCTACTTTATTTAGCACTTATATACTACAAGAGAACTGCTAAATAGGTAAAAGTCATAACTGTGTTATCAAGCACAATGGATGGTTGAGTAAGAAGTCAGAGTATGCTTACTGAGCATGCTCAGTCATGCTCAGTAAGCTGCTGAGTAAGAAGGGTCATATTGATGAGTAAGAGCCTTTACTGTCCACATGTTCACTGCTTAGTAGATGTGTGAAGCACCTGATTCATTTGCTGGTAGTTAGTTTAGGGCTGGTCATCTGAGGACTTGTAGTTTGGTTCAGGGAATAGAGTTGTCCATAAGGCCCCTTATATAGTTCTATTAGGGTCCTTAGAGTTGACCCTAATACTTGTATTAAGGTCCTTAGTATTGCCTTATAGTTGGTTCTAAGGTTATTAGAGTTAGTCTAATAACACATTGTGGGCCTTTAGTATCTTTGTTAGTGCCTCTTGTAGAGCACTTTGGGTTGTCATAAAGGGTCTTTAGGGAGGCTATAGTACTGTCCTATATTGCTAAAAGGGTTGCCACTAAGTAGGGCTTTCTGTATGTTGATTGTGCCTAGAATCAATTGCACAACAATGCATGCACGATATTGTGAACACCTCTACTCACCCCTTTTGTTTGTGTGAACAGGGTGGCATCATAGGGGCTGGGTTTCCTCTACTAAGGAAGGGTCCTTCAAGGGCCCTCTCTGGGAAGTGGTTCATGACAGGGAATGATATCTGAGTCAATCCATCCAGGGCGCTGGCACAGGTACATTAGATTGGTCCAGTCAAGAAAAATAAATGTACCTTGATTTCATGGTTCCTTTGTTGCACCCCCTGCTGACAGTAGATTTCTTTGTTGCAATAGGCTTCAAATTAAGCATGTGAGTGATGAGTGTAAAACTCAGTGGTTCGTAGTCTTGGAGAAGTGTTGGATAAGTACACACCTTCAACAGCAAAGCCTTAGCAGATGATTCCACCACCAGTCTTGCAGCCTTGAGCTCCTTTCATGAAACATTAGTCCTCAGTGAAATATGCAGGCAGAAAACATACCCTGTATTTATGCAACTGGAGCACCTCCTCAAGCTCCAAGTTTTTGTCCATCATTCCTTCCAAACTATCATTCAACTTGTTTTTCCCAAAGTCATTTTTGATATCATCTGTGATAACTCCAAGAGAAATTCCAGATGTGTGGCTAACTGATTGAGAATGGGGTACTCCATCCTCAGCCCAGTTTCCTCACTAATATTGGTGAACACTGTAAACCTGATCAGATAATCAATGTGATGGAGAAATCAATCACAGAACACACCTCAGCCTCTAACAGTGCAGCAAGTTCAACATCATCAAGATTATTGAGTGTGGCATTGTCTGACTCATATGTGTCTGCTTCATGTTCATGTTCAATTTTGCCAAGCTCTTCAAGATCATAATCATCAAGGGCATCCATGTCACCTGCTGTATCTAGCTCATCATCAAAAAGGTTGAAGGCTGTGTGTGTGGAGACTCAGGCAGGCTTGCCTGAAGTGACAACATGGTGACATGCAACCAGCACTTGTTTTGACATCTGACTCAGAGTCTCATCATCTTCCAAGTCAACCATCAATGTGGCTGGGTAGTGTTGAGGTTTACTGCTAGGATTCAACTCATGTTCAGGACTGACTGTTTACCTATGCTTGCTTACTTGCTTGCTTACTGATTAGCTGATTCATGCTTAGTAATTGCTTACTGGTTTGATGACTGATGCTAGGAAAGGATGACTCATGCATGAGTCATTATTGATACTTTTTGATTTAAAATTCCTCCTTCTGGATAGTGGAGGGTCTCAGCTTTATGCTTCCCAAGTTTCATACAAATTGAATCAGCCATTGTCAGGATATGATATAAATACTCTGGTAAATCCAAAGTTGAGCCTTATGCTCAACTTACTCATTGAATTACCAGCAAATTCTCTCTCTCTCCCTGAAAAGGATTACTTCTCAAAGTGATAGAGATCCCTCTCATCTCTCTCATACATTCTTGTCTGAGGTAACATCAAAGACTCCAAAGTCTAGTGCTTGAACTATATCAAGCAGCTCTATTGCTTGAGAAGCAAATAAGATTGGCAAATCATAACATTTCCCTGGGCCAACATTCCTTCTCAGTACTTATTCATGACTAAGCACTTTATCATGAATATTGAGGAGCAACATCCTTTTTTGCTACTGCTGCACCAAGGGGGATTAGCTTGTATTGCCTCTGGGTCTGACTCAAATCAACACACCTTGCTTCCTTTTCTTGGGAGCTGGACTGTTCTTGGCTTGGGTGACAACCCTTGGCTTCTTCTTATTCCATGCTAGAATCAGGTGTGGCTATTAGACTGGACCTGCAGGATGGATAAAGGTGTACTTGGGTTGTCAAGGAGCTTTGTTTTTGCCACCTGTGTAAGGGCAGCTATAGGAGGAACAAGGAAAGGAGGAACAAGGAATTTGCATGGTGGTAAACCATCAAAAAACAAAAGTTGAGGTCTGTGAGAACTTGCGCTCTGCTTGTAAAGGAGGCTTGGCTCTGATTGGGGACTGTGGTGTGAAGTTGTCATCTGAATAGTCAATGATGGATGTAATTTTTCTTTTGGACATGGTGAAACTTAGTAAGTGAAGACATTCCCCCTGTTGACATGGCAGTGGCTTGTTGTAAATTCCCTAGCACAAGTGAGCTCGATTGTGAGCACATGAGAATGAGTGAGTTGTCCCCTCAGTTGATACATATACCCATACCATTAGGCCACCCTAAGTGGATTTAGCTATTTACAACAGTTAGTACCTAGACCAATTAACTAGTCTGGATGTCTATTTGCTCAATCATTGTTCTGTTTCTTGCATACCCTTTGTCCACGGACTTGTAGAATCCGCACCTGTTTCCTACTTATATGAGTAGACAAAATACTTACCTTCCCTCAGTGATTGCTCATACACATGAGTCACTGAGGTACATTCTTTTAGCTACCCTTTCCTTACATTTCATAGAGCTTATACCTGGATAGCATAGTCATTGCTTATTCAGGTAATATACCTTCAGTGATCACTCACACATGCAAGTCACTGAGCATAGTCATTGCTTATTCAGCAACCCTCACAAGTGCGAATGTGTAGGCCTTCCCTTGGACGCTGCACTCACTCACAAAAACTGTCATTCTCCCACTCTCATTAAATTACCAAGTTTCTACATGGCTGATTGTGGTACTGCATAGTTCAATATCCAGCCACTTTGCTCCACTGCTCTCCAATTTGTGTAGCAACCATGGTCAAATGCACAGGCTGCAACAGTTATTTCAGATCCAACCTTGCCCATTCCATACACCTTTGATGCACAAGGAATCCACCTTGTCATGCACTTTTTCTTCAAGTGCTTGACTATCTTCCTCAACTCAGTGATTCAGATTTGGATATTGATAATGAGCAGTTTCTTGGCATTGAGTACCCTCATACTTGGGGTGAGGGCCCTGATGTGCCAGCTCCTTGCTTTGTTGGTGATTTCTTTGGTGACAATAATGCTGAAGAAGACTTTGAAATGTTGGCCATGGACAATGGCATTTTACCGCCAGATTCAGATTCAGATGACTGTGACAATTTCAACTAGGAGCAGGGATGGGAGGAACCAGCTGCACCCAATCCATCTTGTTCCGCATTTTCTGAGGGTGAGGTTTTTGATAACAATGAGGATCTCCCATCTGTTGAAGTGCAACAGACTGCAGAGGCTCACTTCCTAATAAAGCTGACTGTCCTCACGT
Organism: Russula earlei; assembly: GCA_025769875.1. NCBI lineage: Eukaryota > Fungi > Basidiomycota > Agaricomycetes > Russulales > Russulaceae > Russula > Russula earlei. The sequence continues at coordinate 49,161 of JAGFNK010000004.1, forward strand.
GTTCCACCAAAGTACTGCAGGTATGTACATCAATGACTTGGTAGTCACTTACTCATTGTCACTACAGGTGCACCTATCCCTCCTGCCTCTGAAATGCCTGGCTATGCAGGATACAAGGATCAATTTGTAGACAGTGAAGCTAATATCTGGGCACCATCTACATCTAAGTTAGATTGGGAAATGGCACAATGGGCAAAGCTTCATGGTCCTGGATCTACAGCTCTCACAGAACTCCTCAAGGTTGAAGGAGTAAGTTTTCCATTTGATCTGAGGAAGGTCATGATACTGACTATGATAGCTTCTGGATCTTCTTGGCCTTTCATATAAGAATGTGATAGAACTGAACAAGATCATTGATAAACAGCTTCCTTCCCACCCTTGCTTCCAGTGGAAGGAGATTGTTATTGCTGGTGAAGCATACAATGTATACTTCTGTGATATCATTGCTTGTATAAAGGTGCTCTATGGTGATCCACAATTCACAGGCATCCTTGTGTTCACACCAGAGTGACACTATGCTGATCCAGACATGGGCATTAGATTATATCATGATATGCATACAGGAAAATGGTGGTGGGAGACACAGGTATGCTGGTTTGGTTTTTTTGCCTATTGATTACTGATCAGTCAAAAAGAAAAATGTTGAACAAAAAATGCCTGGAGCAACTGTCATCCCAATTATCTTGTCATCCAATAAGACACTTGTTACATTATTTGGAAATAAAACTCTGTATCCTATCTATATGACTATCAGAATACTTCCTAAAGAAATTTGTTGTAAGCCTTTGCATCATGGCCAAATCCTCCTTGGCTATCTTCCTACCACTCAACTTCAACAAATTACCAACAATGCATCTTGTTGTTGTGCAGTGGCAACTCTTTCCCATGCCTGCTTGTCATGCATTGTTGGGCCCTTGAAAGAGGCCATTGTTAGTGGGATATATATGGCAAGTGGAGATGGCATTGTTCACAGATGTCATCCAATTTTTGCAAATTATGTTGGTGATTGTCCTGAGCAGCTCTTGGTGACTCTAGTCAAGAATGGTGAATGTCCAACTTGTGAAGCTCATCATGATAAACTTGGGGAGGATTGTAACACTCAACATCCCCTCTGAAACCTAGACAACATTCCTGATGCATTTGCATCAGTCAGCCAGGGTTCAACAGTATTTGCTTGAAACTTGTTAGGATTCTCATGTTCTCATCTGCTTACCTATGCTTTGGTGACTCATCTGTGCTTACTCATCTGTGCTTACTCATGCTTAGTGATTCGCTTAGTGATTGCTTAGTGGTTCGCTTACCGATTGCTTACTGATTGATTACTCACTGTTATGAACCAAGGCCAGGTCCTGGCTGTAGATTGTCCTTTTCACTCAAGAGAGACCTCTCTCACTTTGCATTGCCAACTCCCTTCCGTTTCCTGGGCTATCCCTCCTGCAGTACAAGATATCGCTATTGCAAAGGCACTATACCTCAACCAGACACCCGTTTCCTAATCAGGTAATCATCGCATGGCAGCCACATGGTCACCCAGCCACCAAGAACCTGAAACAGTGGCACAAACTCTTAATAGCTGTTGCATAACTCATCTGACATCATCAAGGCTCCAAATGACATCATGGCTGACTGAGCGACTCCACAGTGACCTCATAGGCTCACTAAGCACTCCACAGTGACATCATAGTGATGTCATCGCTCCACAATGATCAGTAATGCGCTCAGTAAGCCTGAAACCTGACACAAGCAAGTTTATGCCTCTGTAGTCCTATTGGGTGGTACCAAAGGGTCTAGAATAGTTCCAGTTCTTTGTAATCGACCCTGTACACTGTATATAAGCCCCAATGAAGCATGGCAGTCGTCAGACTGTCCATTTGTGATACTCTCATCTTCCTGGGTACTCCCCTGCGACCGCTCAGTCTAAAGTCCTCCCTTGCCCTCAAGGTACTCTTCAACAACCGCCTTGTTTAAAGCCCTTCGCTGCACTGGCCTCTACTCTTTGCCTCTGCCTCCTGCAACATGTACCAGTCCCCATCTGGTATCTTCTAGTCATTTGGCTCGTCCTCCTGTTCAACACCATTTATGCCACGTACCGTCTGTTCCAACCCTTGCCCACCTGCTCCTGAGTCCTTAGTGATCAGCAGTACGTGTCTTGACACTCACTGCTTGCCATTTGATGACAGATACTAGGAAAGGATGACTCACGTGTGAGTCATTTCTGACACTTTCGAATTGCACTTTACATTTCTGGATACTACTGGTTCTTAGCTATGTGCACCCTAAGTTTTGTACGAATTGGATCAGCCAATGTTGAGATATGGTATAAATACTCTGTTGTACCAAGAAGTCAAGCCTTATGCTCAACTTACTCTCTTAACAAGAAACTACTATCTTGTCAAACTTTCTAAAACAAACTCAAGTGATCACTCTAAGTGAAAGAGGTCCCTCTCTTCTCTTACATCTATTCTTCCTGAGATAATATCAAAGGACTCAAAGTCTAGTGCTTGAACTAAATCAAGCAACTCTTTCACTAAGAGTCAGTGATAAGATCAGTCAGATCTTAACAAAACTGCTGTGATGCAGGTATCAAGCCTGTCTATTGCCCATTCTGGGAAGACCTCCCCTATGCCAATGTTTACTGTGCAATTATGCCTGTTATCAAGCACATGGTCTCCTGTATTATCCAGGCATATGGTGCTGTGGAAATTGATGTTCAGTGCCATTGTCTACCACCAAACCACAATATCTGCCTCTTTTTCAAAGGAATTAGTACTCTTTCATGTGTCACAGGCCATGAACATGACTAGATGTTCCATTTTATCCTAGGTATCATTATCGACCTTCCTCTACCCAACAACCTTGTGTCATGAACCATTTCCCAGAGAGGGCCCTTGAAGGACCCTTCCTTAGTAGAGGAAACCTAGCCTCTATGGTGCCACCCTGTTCACATGGACAAAAGGGGTGAGTAGAGGTGTCCACAATATTGTGCATGCATTGTCACATGAGCAATTCTTGACACAATCGACATACAGCAAGCCCCACTTAATGGCATCCCTTTTAGCAATAAAGAACAGTATTATAGCCTCTCTAAGGACCCTTTAGGACAACTCTAAATGCCCTACAAGAGACTCTAACAAGACACTAAAAGCCCTACAATGTGTTATTAGACTAACTCTAATAACCATAGAACGAACTATAAGACAATACTAAGGACCTTAATACAAGTATTAGGGTCAACTCTAATGACCCTAATAGAACTATATAAGGGGCCTTATGGACAACTCTACTCCCTGAACCAAACTACAAGTCCTCAGATGACCAGCCCTAAACTAACTACCAGCAAATGAATCAGGTGCTTCACACGTGTACTAAGCAGTGAACATGTGGACAGTAAAGGCTCTTACTCATCAATATGACCCTTCTTACTCAGCAGCTTACTGAGCATGACTGAGCATGCTCAGTAAGCATACTCCAACTTCTTACTCATTTGTCAATGGTGCTTGATAACAAGGTTATGACTTGTTCCCTATTTAGCAGTTCTCTTGTAGTATATAAGCACTCAATAAAGTAGCAGACAGTCTTCAGACTGTCCATTTGTTTACAGCACTCTCTACTCCTGGGATACTCCCTTAAGGACTGTCCCCTTGTGACCATTCTGGCCTTTTCCCTGCGTAATTGCTTAATACTACCAGTAACCATACCTCTTTGGTACTTGGTACTGCTCTGGACCGTAATTCTTGCCCACACTGTCTTGGACATCTATTGACTCATATTTGAACTTATCCCTCGCTCTTGAACTGGATTGTTCAACCGTGAGTCTTGACAGAAGTGTCACAGCAGGTGAGATGGAAGATAATGGTTACAATTGTATAGTACATACAGGTGTACAAACATTTTGTTAAATATGACAGTATAGAATGTATGATGTAACCTCAGATGTTGTAGTATGATGTCAGGCAAGACAAGACATTGTTGAGATAAAGAGTAGCCAAAGCATTGACATGTTGGCCCAAACTGTCCGGGTGGCCCACAGGCCTGGACCACATAAGTGTTTCAGTTCAGTTGCTGCAACATGTACAATAGCAAATTGATAGTGTGATCTAAGACAATCGGTAGCTCGCACAAAGCAATTGTGAAAACAATTTGATAGTTACTACAGATAAAATAATAATTAGGGATGCTCTCAGATACTTAAGAGCATCGTACATACAGTAGATACTTCAGTTTTGTCTCACAGAAACTGAAGTACTTACTATCTCATGATCTTATCAGTAGCTGATTACATGTTGTAGTAAAGTATTATTAGGTAAATATGACACAAAAGTTGTCTGACAGAAACTGAATAAAGTTTTATTAGATCTACTACGATCTAATCTACCTTATCACTGTGTGATTCAACAGACATTGTAGTATCTAAGATCTAATAGTTTAAATGCCCAAGCAACCATGAATTCCAGAACAAAAAGGGCACCAAGCATGAGTCCTATCCATCGCAGCGTGACCCTTGGCCATGTCTCATCAGGACTTGGGACGTTCGGATGCACCAAGACCCAGGTACACAAGAGTAGAGTGACGGCACAACTCCATATTATGTGCCAGAGGGATTGACATCCGTCAGGATCGTCACAAGAGGGACTTCAAGGTTGAAATTGGTTGGGATACACAAGAGATGAGGAGGATGGTGGCCGCTAGAATTGCAAGAATGATGAGCATCTTGGCAAGAGGTGGGAAGAGCAGATAACGGCGTTCATGTTGGGCATGCCGGCATGAAATAGGTGCCTCTCACCTATCTTTGCTGAGAACGAATTGATACTCTTGACCTGTGCCTTGCCCCCTCCCCGTCTTTTTATGTTCTTCACTCTGACCCGAACAATGTCTGAGGTTATCAATTGATCAGTGATCAATTGATAACTATTCTGAACGTGGAATTGTTTGGTGGAAAATGCGCCATTGAGCGCAAATGGCCTCTGATAACTTGCAGGCCTTGGTATGTTATCGAAATGTAGGTGTACAACATATATCTATATCCACTTTTGTTTTTCCAATTGCGACTCACCTCGACCTAACTGTACTAGCGAAGCAGTCTCAACGGGAGATCCCGGATGGCTGCATGTCAGAGTCCTTTCGGTATCTTTGAATGACTTGCCTCCTCATCATGTTTACATGATTAATTATCACCCAATTTTCCGATTTCCGACAGATACACTGTCTAGCTGCTCTGCTCTTATTCCCCCGGTGACTGATAAGTGTTCAGTGAAACCCTGCTGTCTTAGGGCATGAAAGCAACCGCCATGAACTGAAGAGTTCTTCATGGTCTCACATTTACCTCAAGCAGTTAACGGATGACTTCGCACTGAGGTTAGGCCCGACTCGGAAGTAACCCGTTCACGACCACACCGCCAAATGCTTGGGTCACTGTGGCACCTTGCGGAGAATATTTTATGTGGTCTACTCTGTGTCGGTTGTTTACAAAGCTATGCACGCCGTCTCAGCTTAATGCCTGTCTGGGCCCGATGACACGCTCCAAGCGGACTTTTGTTCCTCGTTTGCGATGGAACAAGGAAAAAAAAACCGTTCCAATGACTGTTTGTGGAAATGCCTTTTTTTTTGACAGATACACGCCCGACACATCAGCACAATGATAGGATGGGTGCCCCAGACACGCAGGTGGCGTTTCTCCTCGAAGGCTGTTGCGTTTAGGCGATAATACTTACGCGGTCATTGAGATCCTGTAGGTAGGCCGTTCCCAGCACTCCACCGAGTACACGAGGCGATCCATAGCCGGCCGGGCGGAGAAAAGCATGGTCAAAGCACACGGAGGCCACGTACCGAAAAGGTACTGAACCATAGACCCCACCCCGCGAGCGAGCCTCCAGGCCGGGGGGGTGGGAAGCGCCCATCCCCGACGTTAAAAAGCACGTCCGCATCACCCCCCACACCTCCATTTTCATCCGCGTCTCACTCGCATTACAACCAACAGATCAACGCTTCATGGATTTTGGAAACCCCAGCGACAGCGCGCTGTGGTCATATCTCGCGCCACAAGAGGACCAAACGAACGTATGGTCCGAGACCGCGGACAATGTCCAACCCGTCAACTTCGACTCGCTTCCGGGCGGCTCTGCTGTGGGCATCATCTCATCTCATGGGCGTGTAAAATGGTATTCACGTCTCGCTGTAACAGGACATCGATTGGAACACTCTGTCAGATATTTTCGGAAGCCTGCCCAATGGCGACGGCACGTTTACCGCCATCGATGATACCTTCCCCGCGACGTCCACCCCTTCCCCCGACTCCTTTGGTTCTGGTTTCGACTATCTGAACACCGTGCGTGCACAGTGTCTTGTCGTCAATCGTCAACAATTGACTTGCCTTGTTGCGTCACAGGACTTCCATCCTCCTTGGGAGATGCCAATGCCGCGTAGGTCGCATTCATCCTTTCTGTTGTGGGCTTGTCTTCACGCAATTGGATTGCAAGCTTTTTTAGAAGTAGATTCTGTACCATCGTCGGCGAACGACTATTCCTGGGTTGAACTTACCCCCGAGTCCTCCCAACCGCCGCCGGTGTTGGACAGCGTGAGCACGAATCTTACGAGCATAAAGGTTCCGCCTAGATTGACATGCCGGCAGGTCCCGGTTCCAAACGGATTCGTGTCACCGGCCGCCACTTCCCAGGTCGACTCGACCTGGCCATTCGACTTCCCGTGGCTGCTGGGTTACCCTGACACATATCAGTGCGTAGCAGGGCCAATGCCATCGAGCTACGACGCAGGGCCATTTGGTCTCGCTGGGGTTGAAACTTCGTACGTATTCTCTTCTGTTCCGTGTCCTGCCTACGGGTCGACGTGATGGCCATGACTGACGCTGCGGCCTCCAGGTCTCAAACAGAGTACGGGCAGGCTGGGCTCTACTTACCCGCCTCTGTCGCACCGGCATCCAACCAGGACGCGTTCGTGGTGCCACAGACCCTCCTTGGCAAGCGACGTCGAGACGAGGACGATGCAAGCTCAGAGGCGGATAACAGCCAAGGACGATACGTGCGCCAGAAAGGCAAGGCCAAGATGGCCACTACAATCAGGGTCTTGGATGCAGGACGTTCCACGACCAGGACTCATTACAAACCTGCCACCAGGATCCTAACAAGGATGAATGATAAATCCGAGGTTGTGGGACGCGGAGCGGAGAGGCTCGCAACCCCGAACGCGCAGGGACTTTACCATCCATTCCTGCAGGGGCCAAATGACCAGCAGGAATCGATGAGAACGATTGCGCAGGAAGAGCTACCTTGGGTAGAGGGGAGAGAACAGGGAGGGGCGTGGCTCCACACAAGCAAGATGGTGCAGCAACAAGAAGCCAACAGCGCGAACGATGAGGATGGGGAGGCGGCGGAAGAATATCGGTTCCGAATCTCAAAGCGACTGAACGAGAGGCATCGGTCGATGCTCGAGGCCACGGCGGCCGACTGGGCACGCGGGGCTGTCCGCGCACTCAAATGCCGACTCTGCCCCGACGCCGATTTTTCGAACTGGGAAGACTACAAAAGACACTCCGACACGGCGGAGGCGCACCCTCGCAGCATCTCCTTCTGCGAGTTGTGCGGGGATTACTTTGCGCGCGGCGACTCGCTGGTCCGGCACCGCAAGAACCCGCCGCCCGAGTGCCGCAACGTCAGCCCGGATGTGGCCGAGAACAAGCGTGCGGCGACGCAGAAAGCCCACCAGGAGTTTGCAGAGGGGTTGGCTGGCTCGTTAAAATTGAATGTGGTGAAGGGGTTCAGGCATTTTTCGAAGCAAATGAAGGGGATGTACCCCAAGTCGTCGAAGAGGGGGACCAGGCAAAGGCGCCTCCAAGGATCCGACTAGATATTCGCATCTTGACGGTCCTGCCGTGAGGAGGGAACTTGCGGTGGTGCACCACGGACGATTGTCGTATATACTTGTTCTTGCTGTCATGTTCTACCTCACTTGCTTCCTCGTATATATATCTGAAGTTATCCCGATCTGAGGCAGCTCTGAGTGCATCACCCCGATGTTACGCACCGTGTATCCCCTTCCGTCGGGCACACCTGGCTGATTGCACCCAATACACCGCTGGAGTCGCGACTAGGAGAGGCAAAAAAAAAAAGAGAGAGAGAGGAGGGCGAAGGGCATATTGTGACGGACAATCAATCGATTTGATACGTATCAGCGGTAACAGACGCTCATTTTATATGCGCGTCGGGACTCGGGTTTAACATGCCTGGATCTTCTTCTTGCCACGCTGCCGCAACGTGAACAAGGAGTATCATATACGGGATGAAGGAACGCGGACTCCGCATCGAAACGTCGAAAAACATAACGGCCACTCCACAAGGGACAACAACACGACACGACACGACACCCAAACTGACACTACGAGCCATGTAAACCCCAAACCAGTACTTTTCAGCCGTGGCCACGCGCGCGGCCGCACACACACACAAGCACCCTCGCCACAAGCCAGCCGGATCTTTTTTCATCGCTTGTCCATCACACCAGACATCGTCGACGTGTTTCTTGTTGGTCGGAGGGGGCGCGCTCGGTCGGAGGGGTCAGGGGGGAAACCCGCAATCGATCGGACGCGCCTTTTCCGTGTCAGCAGCTTATGCCATGCCTTCCCCCCCACAAGTCATCACGATGTTAGGCAAACGCTTGACGCTGCGTCAGCGTGTGATCGCCACGGCCACGGTCTTTTCCAGGCGGTTCTACGTCAAAAACTTGTACTGCGAGACGGACCCCTTCATGGTGATAGCCGCGTGCTGCTACGTCGCCGCAAAGGCAGAAGAATCCCCTGTCCACATCAAGAATGTCGTCTCCGAATCGCGCCTCATGTTCAGCCGTACGTCGCGGGTTTTTAGCGCTGGCTTGATTTTGCCGACCGATCGTCGCTCGATCGCGTGACCAGAGGAGGGGTATGGCATCAAGACCTTCCCCTCGGACAACTCGAAGCTTGCAGAGATGGAGTTCTATCTCGTGAGCGACCTTGAATGTGACCTCATCGTGTTCCATCTATACCGCACCCTCCTCACTCTTTGCAGGAGAGAAGCGGCACACGCAGTCGTCTCCGAAGCAGGAGAGGTTGGGGTCGGTATCGACAACGGCCCACAATACTGGGGCACCGGTGAGGGAAGACTCGAGCTCGGAGAAGGGCCCCTCCAAACAGCATGCCACCCTCCCCACACACACACACTCCAAACCGCAAAAAGAAACCTGACCAAACGTTGCGTGTCCGAACTTTGAGAGGTTCATCATCAACGACACGTACCGCTCCGAGCTCTGCCTCCTCTACCCACCACACATGATCGCCATCGCTGCGATCTACCTCACGCTCGTGCTGAACGACAAGACGCGCGACGCGATCCAAGCGCAATCCGCGGCGCCCCCCCTCCACGCCGCTCCTCGCGCACGAACACGGGCAGCGCGGACCGGACGCCCACGCCCGTGCCGCAGCAGGACTTTGTAGGCTTCATAGCCGGCCTGCGATGGTCGCACAGGAGATCCTCTCGCTCTACACGCTGTGGGAGCGCTACTCCGACGCTGCCCCCGAGTCTGGGCTCGCCGCGAGCGGGGTCAGCGCCGGGGACGACATTGTCACCCCCGGCCTTCTTGACACAGCTGTTGCTGCGCATGCGCGAGGCACGCCTCGCGGATCTTGCACACCCTGCGAGCGGTCAGCCCATGGCTACGAACAAGAGACTGGGGAGGACACAGGCCACGGATTGATGGGCACAATCTATCCTGCCTGCGTAACGATCATCCGTCAGGGACATCCGAGTCCTCAGTCGTGGGCGATGTGTTGTGCGGTCTTCTACCGGCACGGTTATCAAAAGTACACCTCCGTGTCATGGTGGAACATGTATGTTAGATCAATCATTGGGTACATGTATCGTAGGCAACTGGGTTAAAGAGTCTCTCATCGCTCTTGGTATCTCAGAACCCTTAGCGGCGTGGGTGTCCTTCAATGTCAGCGAATGGGTCCTCCGCGATGACTGTCTTCATCGAATCGGTGTCCTTCTTATCCGCTTCTTCTCCGTACGTACACGGGAAGACTTTTGTCGAACGGGGGTGGGGAGCCAGGAGGAGGAGGGTATTGTTGGTCATAAGCCACTTCGGGTAGAGTTATGGTGCTCTCGTTGCCAGCGGCAAATGCAGGGCCAGTAGCACATGCAGGGGCGTAAGTTGTGGGGAGGTCATTCCGTGTGGCGCCGAGTGCGGACACTTGTCGGGCGTAGGAAAAGTGAACGAGGGCATAAAACCTGGAATGGGAGATCAGATGTCCATGAAGTGAGTCGTCCAGGTATGTAATGTACTGATCTCGCAAAGCAGCCAGAATATCTCAGAGAAAGGGTCGTGATCCCAGGCTTTGTGGCAAACTAAAGAGAGACAAATGGTCCAACGCCAGTATGACATCATTGAAAGAACACACGTTGAGATGCTTGACTCGCGGTGAGTTGTCCATGGGTATCCGACCCCCAGAAGAGTGGCGAGTGCGGTACATTCGGATATTAAAGCGTCCTTTATAAGACACCTTTCAGTTTTGCGAGCTCGAGCATGAGACGTCTCGTGCGCTCGCTCTAGACTCGATCGTCACCGTGATCTTCACGGAGAACTTACTGGATACGAAGACACGAGCGTCAGTGCGCGTATGCAAGGGCAATACACCGACGTGGTGCTCATCGTCAGCCCTCACTCCTGTTCCCGTCCCCCCTCGTCCCTCACGCTCAGGTATAGAATAAAATGGAGACACGTGTCTGAGCGTGCGCTGGATGAGGTTCGTAGCATCTCAACACCCTGAACGAGCACATGCCCAAGATCCGCTGCGCGGGCAAGCCCGTCGACCGCGCGCTGTGATATCTGGCATCGATTCGAAGTTATTGATGCGCTGCCGATTTCGGAGCGTCCACAACCCATCAACGCCGCGGAGGGAAAGAGCGACGTGACCACGGTCGCCCAGCATCATGATGAAGCGGAAGCCGCCACATCACTCTGTGACCTGCCCTTACTCCGCCTCCGCGTATGTATGCACGCACGACGACCACCTCATGCGACCACCTACACCCACACCCGGACTCTCATGATCTCGTCCAGAAGAGTCCGGAATAGCGCATACATCATTACCACCACCATTATTCGATGAGCCCATCGTATCCGCCATTCTCCACCTGTTCCCAGAAGAGAGCTTGTACCGCGTGAAGGGATTTGTCCGTTTCCCAACCACTTCCATTCCAACTCCCAGTGCCGCTGCCATCGCCGCCACTGACTCAGGGGAGACGCTCCCGGAGCAGGGGTGGATCCTTACTTGAGGCCTTCGGACGCTGGGAGCTTGTGTGTGTGTCCTCTTCCCCGTTTGCTGATGATGCTATCCGAGAGGAGTGTGAGGATGAGCGCGGAGTCGCTCGGCTTACAGTGATGGGCGAATGGGGAGGTGTGTCGGTATACCAGGAGGCCTTGCCGAGGGGATCGCTGGAATACATGGGGTATTTGAAACAGAAACCCTGTGTTTAGCTGTTGAAGCAACTTTAAAGGACGCACGGGTAACTGGTAAGGCAGATCAGAGTAGAGAATGGAGAATGAACAAGTGAGTGAATGTCTTGACATGAGGCTTGCTGAATTCTGCTTGCCTGGCGTGCCCAAAGACATAGCAGTGCGCGGGAACTGTACCCGGGTCGCTGAGAGCACACATACCATTCGTAAAGTCGATGTTCAGGTGCGCTTAAATTCCACATCGTATCGCGGTGATGGACTGATGATGTTACTGGCCGCCGGGTCTGGTTCTAGAGTGCTGTACGTGAAATCCATCCATTCTTTTCGATGAAGGCTATATCGTGAATGGCACTGCATAACGCTGGTGATACAACCTCGCCCACATTGCTTTGTTATAGGCAACGATCGTGTTTACTGCTTCAACACCGTAACCGAACCCGCTGCATCGCCTTATATAATTATGCCAGTGAGACCTATTCCGAACTCATCCTAGCTATAGACGGAGAATTCCCGATGCCGGAATACCTGTGTATCGAGCCTCCATTCCCCACGTTACCGTGATCTCGGACACTGAACCTGTCACTGGCTAGATAGTAAGCGTGCTTCTTCAGACGATAGTTACTACAAATATCATGAAACCATATCATAGTGTTAACATAACAATGGATGAGCCATAAGAGGGCGACCTATTATATATGTGGGATGAATGAAGCCCAGTCTACGACATGGTAAGCTGCAGGAGGAAGCGATCTAAGACAAAGGAAAGGGAGTACAAGCAACGTCAGTCGTCCAAGCATATAAGTGCCTGTTAGTGTAAAGTGATACAATTTGTAATTGGAGAAATTGAAATGATTGCCTGCAAACATGAAGGACAAAAACAGGGGTGGGACAACGATTATGGAGATTGAAGCGATACGCCAGAGAATTCGCTCTATGCTTGAGGGGAAAGTAAATGACCATCCAACGCAGTGAATCCCGCCAAAGGCCAACGCAATGGCAGCCATAATGAACACCGCGAAAAACCCGGGCCATTCACCAGTGACCCAATGTTCAGGATGAAATGTGTGGACCCTCTTCAAGTTCTCATCCTCATGATGTGGATTGCCATCAAGAATTTCAAAAGGTTTCACGACTGGCCACATGAGGACACGGGCTATCCACGATGCATTCCTGAAGTCGGTGTCCCGAGCGAAGGGTCCATGGACAATCGCAGCTGGAAGGTCAGAAAAAGCACTTCCAAGTGCGCCCCAAAATCCATCTGATCTTGTAGCTTCAACACGCCCATCGTCTATCGGTTGTTCAGTGTATCGTTTCTTGTATACTCGCACTCCACATTGCACATTGAGAGGTTTGTCCCACCACAGGAGGTACATCACGAAATTCAGCGTTGCAAATGCAACCGTGATGAGCTCCAGCTCGGTGATTGGTAAGCCTCGAACACCTCGCGCGATGCATTGCGTCACAAACCAGCTGGTTTGCAGGATGACGAGCGTTTTCGAGACGACATCTCCTTTACTTTTGTCTTTGATCTCCGCTTTTGAAATCCGTGGGAAATCACCATTGCCCGTCAGAGAGTAGGATCTGAGCTCTTCAGGCAAGAGCACTCGGACAGGCCGGTTTCCTTCGTATTCCATGAATCCTCCCATGATTGCAAAGAATCCGTGAGTGATTGTCCATCCCTCTTCTGCGTCAGATTGTGAGAATTGATAATCTCCTTCAGCTTTTAGGGCTCACCTTCGTGCTCCTTTGCTAGATCAACGGCGACCTGCCGTTGTTTCAATGCCCAAGCGACCATGAATTCCGGAACAAAAAGGGCACCGAGCATGAGTCCTATCCGTCGCAGCGTGACCCTTGGCCATGTCTCATCAGGACCTGGGATGTTCGGGTGAACGGAGACCCAGGTACACAAGAGTATGGTGACGGCACAACTCCATATTATGTGCCATAGGGATCGACATCCGTCAGGATCGTCACAGGAGGGACTTCGAGGCTGAAATTGGTTGGGAGACACAAGAGGTGGTGAGGATTGGCCAAGAGGGAATGCACGGGTGGCCGCTAGAATGGCAAGAATGATGAGCATCCTGGCAAGAGGTGAGAAGAATGGGTTGTGGGCCCATGGGCCATGGGCATGAAATAGGCGCCTGGCACATACCTCGCAGAGGTATTGCTTTCTTCCAATGCCAGCACTGATACTTGTCCTCCCTTTGTCCCATCGTTTCATGTTCTTCCCGTACACGATCAATGTCTGAGCTTGGCTCCTGAATGGCAATTCCCATCGACTCCGCCATTTATTTTCGAACCCAGATGAAAAGCTATGTTATGTTACCTTCTGGCGCGATGGGAAATGGAGGTGAGCTTAGGGAGGGTGCTGCCTTGGAAGAAGGCTCATTGGCTCATGCCAGTGCGGGCAATGAGGAGGTGAGGTGTACCCGTCGCGTTAGCGTTACAACCGGCACCAGGCAGCTCCTAGGCTCGGTTGGCTAGATTGTCGTGTTCGTGTTTTTGGAACCACTTGGCGGTGGTCATGCGGTGGACTGAAGCCCGATATCAATATTACTTTTCTATTCTCGCTGTGTCATTTCACTTTCCTGTCTATTAAACAGGTTTGCAGTTGCATATGGCGGTTTCGGGCCGCCAGGGGCGCGTGCGGAGGAGCGCGAAAGTGCAACACAGCATGTCCCCGGGATCATTTTTGATCCCTTAATTTTTTCCACTCCCCTCAGGGGAAAATACATCTGCTGTGACCCTTCTCAGGCCTTGTATGACCCACATCAAAAAAATGTGCGAAAAGCAAGAACATTTCATATTGGCTCCATGACTCCATATCCGAGAAAAACGCAAACGTGCAACTCAATCACATGCTCGCACCAAAACCAGAACAAGCACATCAGCCACATAGAGAGGCAATGCATTATTTCCGTTGAAGTCTGAAGTCCTTCCACTATACATTTCCATTACTGTTTTACTTCCGTTCCTGACTCCAAAAAACTCCTAAAGAACACTCTCCTATTTTATTCCTTAAGTAACATACTTGTAAAACATATAAAGTAGCCTCTTATTGCCTGCAAATGTATCATTGTCATGTTCCTTGTTCTCGAAAAGACCCCTCGCGTGCACTTCAAAACAAAGTCCCCTTCTCGTGCTCTACCACCACTCCGCATCTTTTACACACATTCCTGACCCCGTGCCGCGTCAACGGTCCATCGGCCCGTCTTGACCACTGCCGCGGTTCCCACCGCCTGTGCCATATCTTTACCAGCATATTCCTTTCAACATGCAGCTGCATACTAATAGACTCGGTACCCCAACAAATCATTCGTCCAGATGCTGTGCAACAGGTAAGAGTAAGCGTTGGCTCATCCAGAGTCCCTCTGCGACGACAACAGACAAGGTGGACCTTGGCCGCGGTGGTGACTGACTATCGACTACCCGTCGTCTTTCGAGCAGGAGCCGGATTACCCCTCGGTGTCTAATTAGCTCAGTGACTGCCATTTCTCACGGCAAGTACCAAATGGATGCGGATCTCGCGAGGCCTCACGAGGTGATACCATTCGCGTGTGAGTCGACGTGAGGCAGCGTGATTCAGGTACCGCATCGTATTGGCCCCTGCGAGGCCCCAGGAGGCCATTCAAGCCCACAGCGAAGGGATGAAAACCTGAAAATGGAAAAGGTCGGGAGAGTAAAAAGCACGTGTGGTAATTCCTGAACGTGAAGAAATCGGTCGGTCTCGGTCTCGTCTTGACGGTTTTCAGCATTTTGTTGGACGATTATGATCAACTTTACAGATTAAATTTGGGTGATGCGTACGATGCTTTCAAAGACTGCTATCCAGAAGATGACCCTGACATCAGACACTGTATATATTTGATTGTGGTCAGCGTGGCGCCCAATTGATGTGCGGATGCGCGGAAAGACCTCGACTTGTCGCCAAATTCCAAAAACATTCTAACGCTCGATGTAGGCGCCTGACAATTCGACGCCGACTGGACGCGCCTTTGCGAGTCCGATTGATGGCGCGTTCCCCCTCCTACACTCCCCCTGACCCTCCTACCGACAAGAAACGCGTCCACGATGACTGGTGTAAGGTGAGCCATATCGCTGGCCTCGGAACCACGTGCGGACCGCGCGCAACGCGTGACGCTCGGCCTCCTCCCACACCTCGCCTCCTTCCTCGCCTTTCGTCCTCAGCCCTCGCCACACCACAAGCCACCTCGCGCCCGACATCAAGACCTTGACCGCATCGCCCACCCCTCGCCACCGATCATGCGCCCACGCCACGCCCCGGCACACGCGACGCGTTCGCGTCTCAGGCCTTTCACCATGACCTCGACCGCCTCGCCCGGCCTCGAACTTCCTTTCATCATCTCCTCTCTCTTTCATTCCTTTCATCCTTAGTGCCTTCTTTCTTGTATATAAATCACCCTATCTACTCTGTAGTAAGAGAGTAAAAATCTAATACAGTCGCTCCTTAAGTCCCTCCTAGTATCAGTCGGTCCGAAACGACCGCGCGCGAGCCATCTCGCTCTCGCTCTCTTCTCCCTTCTTCCTCCTCTTCTCTGCTTGCTCCTTCAAGACAACCGTCTCGGATCGCCGTCCAGCCCCACGAACTCTGCGCGCCCCGTTTTGGCTCGCTTCACTAGCGTGAGGACAAGCAATCAAAAGATCCGGCTGGCTCGTGGCGAGAGTGCTTGTGTGCGGCCGCGCGCGTGACCGATGGCTGAAAGTGCTGGTTCATAATGGCTTGTAGGGTTGTTGGGTGTCGTGTCCATTGTGGACAGGCCAATATTTTTCGGCGTTTCGGTGCGTAGTCCGCGTTCCTCATCCCGTACTCCTTATTCACGTTGCGGCAACGTGGCAAGAGAAGATCCAGGCATGCTAAATCCGAGTCCGACGCGCGTATAAAGAACGTCTGTTATTCGGCTGCTGATCAAATCGATTGATTGTCCCAGTGTCTCCACCTCCTCTTTTTTCATTTTATTTGCCTTCCCTAGTTGCAACCCTATTGGGTGCAATCAGCGAGGAGTGCCCGACGGAAGGGGAAACACGGTGTGTAACATTGGGGTGATGCACTCAGAACCGCCTCAGATCGCGAAATATAAATAACGAGGAAGCAAGCGAGATAGAACATAACACCAAGAACAAGTATATACAACAATCGTCCATGGTGCACCATTGCAAGTTCTCTCCTCACTGCAGGGCCCTCAAAATGAGAAGACGAGAAGAAAGGAGGTTTCTACTCGAACGCTTGGAGGCAACTCTGTTGCCTGCTCCCCCCTCTTCGACGACTTGGGGTACTTTTCCTTTATTCTCTCCGAAAAGTTTTCGGAGAGAATAAAGGAAAAGTACCCCAAGTCTTGAAGGGCCTGAACACCTTCACCTTTCCGCCCGAGTTCAAGAAACCGTCCAACTCCCCTGCAAAGTCCTCGTGGGCTTTCCGCGTCGCTGTACGCTTGTTCCCGGCCACATCCGGGCTGACGTTGAGGCACTCGGGTGGCCGGTTCTTGCAGTGCCGGGTCAGCGAGTCACTGCGTGCAAAGTAATCCCCGCACGAGTCGCAGAAGGAGATGCTGCGAGGGTTCGCCTCTGCTGTGTCGGAGTGCCTTTTATAGTCTTCCCAACTCGAAAAATCGGCGTCCGGGCAAAGCCGGCATTTGAGTGCGCAGACAGCCCCGCGTGCCCAGTCAGCCGACGTAGCCTCGAGCATCGACCTATGCATCTTGTTGAGCCGTTTTGAGATTCGGAAGGGATACCTTTCCGCCGCCTCCAGCTCCCCATCGTTCGCACTATTGGTCTCTTGCTGCTGCACCATGCCACCTGTGTGGTGCCACACCGCATCCTGCTCTCCCCCCTCAACCCAAGGTAGCTCTTCCTGCACAAATGTACTCGTCGATTCCTGCTGGACATTTGGCCCCTGCAGGAGTTGATGGTAAATTCCTTGCGCGTTCGGGGTTGCGAGCCTCTCCGCTCCACATCCCACAACTTTGGATTTATTGTTCACACCTTGCAGGGTCCTGACGGCTGGTTTGTAACGAGTCCTATTTATGGACCGCCCTGCCTCCAAGACCCTGATAACAGTAGCCGTCTTGGCCTTGCCCTTCCTTCGCACGTGTCGTCCTTGGCTGTTATTCGCCTCTGAGCTTGCATCTTCGTCCTCCTCTCGACATCGTTTGCCAAGGAAGGTCTGCGGCATCACGAGCGCGTCCGGGTTATACGCCGGTGCACCAGAGGCGGGTAAGTAGAGCCCGGCCTGCCTATATCCTGCTTGAAACCTGGAAGCCACAGCGTCAGTCATGGCTATCACATCGCCCTGTAGGCAGGACACGGAACAGAAGAGAACACGTACGAGGATTTAACCCCAGCGAGAGCGAATGATTCTGCGTCATAGCTCGATGGGATTTGCCCTGTTGCGCTCTTGTATGTACCACGGTGATCCGGCAGCCCCAGGAATTGACCGAGGTTGAATTGCCAGGTCAAGTCGACCTGAGAAGTGGCGGGCGGTGCCACGCATTCGCTTGGGACCGGGACCTGCCAGCATGTCAATGTAGGCGGAACGCTCACGCTCTTATGATTCGCACTCACGCTATGCAGGACCGGCGGTTGGAAGGGCTCGGGGGCAAGTTCAGCCCAGGGATCGGCGCTCGCCGACGATGGTACAGAATCTATGTCTGAAAGAGCTTTGGGTTGCGTGAAGACGAGCCCATAACAGAAAGGATGAATGCGACCTACATGGCGTTGGCATCTGCCAAGGAGGAAGGAGGTCCTGTGACGCGACAAGGTGAGTCAAACTGTTCGGTTGACGACTAGGTTCTGCACGCACAGTGTCCAGGTAATCGAAGCTACCAGAACGTTCGAAGGTGTTGGGGGAAGGAGTGGACATCACGGGGAAGGTATCATCAATGGCGTTAAAAGTGCCCCCGCTATTGGGCGGGTTTCTTCTGAAGATATCAATGCCTGTAGTGTTCCAATCGATGTCCTGTGACAGTGAGATGTGAGTAACCTTTTACTCGCCCGAAGATGATGCCCACCACAGAGCCTCCCGGAAGCGGGTCGAAGTTAACGGGTTGCCTATTGTCCGCGGTCTCGGACCATGCGCTGGTTTGGTTCTCTTGTGGTGCGAGGTATGACCACAGCGCGCTGTCGCCGGGGATGCCAACATTCATGATGCGTCGGTCTGTTGGGGTTTTACTGCGAGCGAAATGCGGAAGAAAATGGAGGTGTGGAGAGCGATGCGGACGTGCTTTTTAACGTGGGATGGATTCGCTTCCCCGGCCTTGGAGGCTCGCTTGCGGGGTGGCGTCCATGGTAGTACCTTTTTGGTGCAGGCACCGGGCGCAGGTCCGTCGCCTCCGCGTGCCTTGACCATGCCTGGCTGGCTATGGATCGCCCCTCGTGTATTTGGCAGAGTGCTGGGAACAGCCTGCGGGATCTCAACGACCGAGTAAGTATTAGCAACGCAACACGGAGAAACGCCACCTGCGTTTCTGGTACCCCTCATTGTGCTGATGTGTCGGGCGGATCCGTCAAAAAAAAAAAACTGGCATTTCCACAAAGCTGTCATTGGAACATTTTCCGTATGCAAATGAGGAACAAAGGTCCAACGTGTCCGGTCGGTGTATCTCTGCGATCCCACTGCGCCATGCTCACAAGTGTCTTTGATTCAAGTGGGGAAGCGGAACGGACATGTTTGAATACACATGGAAAACCTTCCATAGCACCCGAGGGCTCATCTGCGATACCGATCCAAACCCAATCTTACAGTCGCTCATGCTGAGAGTGGGGTGCGCTCGGAACTGAATAACAAGCTAAGCGAGCGTTATTGTAACGGTTTAGAATGAGAAACGATTCGGGACGAGTTTTTCCGATCCGATGATCACCTTGGTGATCTCCGTCCTCATTAAAACAGGGATCCTGAGGAATCGAAGGCGTTTTTCCCGCGGTTTTCAACAAAAATACGGGTGGTACCCGTTAGACCGACCGAGTTGATTGTTTTGTTGAGACCAT
Organism: Russula earlei; assembly: GCA_025769875.1. Lineage (NCBI taxonomy): Eukaryota > Fungi > Basidiomycota > Agaricomycetes > Russulales > Russulaceae > Russula > Russula earlei. The sequence goes on from JAGFNK010000004.1 coordinate 68,661, forward strand.
CGATTGCCCCACCCACCCTTGCCTTCGCCCTCCCCATATAATTGCCCAGTCCACTCAACGCCACAGATCTGCAGGATCTTTCACGATCCAGCTTGCGCGTAAAAGGTGGGGCACTCATGCTCGAGGGCTCGTATGCGATCCAACGCGCCGGCGAGAGAAAGGACGCCGTCGATCTCGTGCACTGACCAAGTACGACGTCAAGGTCGAGGAGCTTGTCCGGGGCGAGATCGCTCGCTCGCTCGCATCCGCATTTGCGGTTGTAGTGCGACGTTCCGTGATTCCTTGAGTAAGGGGAGACGGAAGATAGGTTGACCGAATAGTGTGTCCGGTTTCTCGCACCACGCGTGCTCATAGTAGAGTCACGCTTGCCGTCTTGGCCGAGCGGGACTGCGCAGGAACAAAGATCTGTTGGATGTGTGCCACGTCCCGGACCAAACCTGTTCATGTAGCGGCGACCCTCGAAGGTTCAAGGTTGAACGTCTACTCGGAAGGAGTGTCAAGGGAATAAAGGAATAGGCAAAAAATCGAAGGTTGGAGTTGGATCGATATTCACTTCTCAGGGTGGCCACGCATAGCGGAAGCAGGGTTGGACAAGAGCAAGAGCAAAGGCAAGAGCGACAGAGTCGGTTCAGAGAGCATATCCTGAGTTACAGCAAGTAGATAGAGGAATTCGGGTTCAGAAGGAAATGAAAAACTAGCTAGATGACTGATAGGTCAATCAAGAGAGAAGCGGCAAGAGACGGGACGCATAGACCCCGATAACAACATAAAAGGGAGGCATGAGACAAAGAAGAGGCTAGACAGCAGAGAAGTCGATTCAAGATAGGGTAAAAAAACGATCGGGGTGTGAGACAAGACCTTATTAAAATACACGCACCACTACCCTCCCTCAAACAAATGTTAGAACATAGCAATCATGATCTTTTTTCTTCCCCATGCCGGTGCACGCCCTGGATGCGTCGTGAGAAGGGATAAACGGGAGAATGATCCAACTAAGGGGCCATCATGTAACCCCGCATGGCACGCTGATCCGGCATCCAAATGCCCATCGCACCAGGAATGGGCATTCCAACGTCCTTCTCCTCGAGCATGTAGCTCTCTTGTCCACTTGCGCCCCACTGCCCAGCCGGTTGATGTGTCGCAGCGGCCTGCGCGAGCAGTTGCGTATAGTCGCCCCCGCCCCCGCTCCCATTTGCACCAGTGGGGGTCGTTGAAGCTACTGCTGCAGCTGCACCGCCGGAGGATGTCATAGCACCTGCGTTGCGCACCTGCATCTGCGGACCATCGGGGTAAAACGGATAGAATAGGTTTACCGGGACCTCAGCGAGCTTCGTCTCCACGGGGCCATTCGGACTGCCGTTGCCTGCACCAGGGACATGGGTTCGTGAAGACGAGGGAATTGCGGGTCCAATCGGTGGCGATCCAGGGAAGGAGGGTGTTCCTGAAGTGCCGTGAGCATATGTGGCATTACTGAGCGATGGTGTCGACGCTGTAGTGTGCGCCACAACAGGGGAACTGGTGACTTCGAGGTCCCAATCACGCTCGGGCATCAGCACTGGATGGGAAGATGGGCCAGCTTGGCGTAGGTTGACCCCGAGAACCTTTTCGGCGAGCGTCGCGATAAGCGGGTGACTGCCGTTCATCTCCTTGCGCTCCCAGCGCCAACGGAAAGATGGGAGCATGTCGAGTGCCATCCAGACGTCTTCGAGCGCAACTTGACGGGTGAGCGAATCGCAACGCGACATGTGTCCGAAGAGTATAACCATGGCGGCGATGTGCAAAGGAATCGGCGAGACAAAGAACGAAATGTCGGGGAAGCGGAGCAGTTGATTATGCACGACAATGATGTTGTGGGATACAACGATCGCTGAGAATTTAAGTTAATGATCGGGCCTATAAGGACGTCCGGGGTAGTCGGCTCACCATCCAACAACGCTTTATGTCTTTGAGCAAACTCTAGTTCCTTGTTGGAGAACAGAGCGCGAAGCAGCAGAATCCTTGCGATCCCTAGTTTCAGAAGCGTCAGTCCTTCGTCCTCCGTTATATCCTGGACAAGCTTCGTCTTCTCCTCCAGCGACCAGTCTGCCGTCCCGCCGAAGTAAGGCTTGTACCTCTCCGGGAGCTGGCGGCGGAACTCCACCATGCTCTTCACGATCCTCGTTGCATGGCGCACGGTCGAATCTGCACTCTGCCCATGCGGACTGTACAGCGAAATGATGATGTCCGCCTGGATCTCTGCGATCGGATGGCTGAGCAAGAAGTGCTCGCTGAGGTCGGGCCGTCCGGACTTTGGCCGCACAGGATGCTGCGTGTTCGTGTCATTTGGCGAGATAGCCAATGGGCGGCCGAGGAGAAGGGACGTGCCACGGTCTTGTACCAGCACAATTCCCCAGAGACGGATGCGCAAATGACACTCAGAATCATCAAATATGGTTTGAGAGGTCGGATCGTGGTTGAGCCCCAGCTCGATACCAAGGCGGACCATACTTCCAACAAGCCGCCAAAGCGTACGACCTTGACGCTGGAACGATCAGGGGATCAGAGGCCGAAAACGTATGCGTGAACGAGAAATCTATATACCTCCGTGTACAAATACCAGTGCAGAAGAATGAGGGCCTGCAAGCTGCTGATTGTGACTCGAAGCTCAGGCTTAACGGCAAGGGCACGTTGGAAGAAAGCCTCGTGTTCGGGCCATTCTGGTGGCATAAGAGACTTGACATTGACGTTGGTCAACGGCGGTGAACCCGCCCCCGACTTGGATCTAGACTCCCTGTCGAGTCCACAAGCACGGTGATTGAGCTCCGAAAGAGTTCCCAGAGCGAGTACAAGATACACGCAACATAAGAAACCAGGATCATGTTGCTGCGCCTCACCCGCGTAAAGTTGTGCGAGAGACTCTTCAAACTCGTGGCGTAGAAAGACGGGTCTATGAAAGTTGAGGCGCTCAAAGTAGATGTTCACAATATATTGGACCAACTCGCGATCTTTTGGCAGAAAGACAGAGAATGCGGGCGCAGAATTGGCGGCATTTGGTGATGACATAATGGTGTTACGCCCCATTGGGATGAACACCCATTTATTAACGTCATGTTGAAAGGCTGCCTCGGCTGCTATGGTGTCACGTCCAGATATGAGGCCATGGGAACCAACGGCAATGTCTTCCCTGTCGAGAGGTTGAGGTCCTAGCCTGAGATCTTGAACGATATCTGGCGCAACACCGAAGCTCTTGGCTAGCGCCTGTGACAGGTGTGAATAAGAAAAACGGCGCTACGCCCAAAGACGTACCCGAGGATTGGACATATCGTGGGATCCAGGATCACCTCCTTTGATGTCTTGTACAACACCAGCGGAAGACAACGGACGGGGAATGGGCTGCGCCGGAGGAATGGGTTGGGAAGGGTGCGGGGGTGGAGGGTGCTGGAACATGGGATGCAGGTGAGGATTATAGCCTGGAGGTGGCTGCATGTGAGGGGGAGGGGGATAAGGGGCTCCACCTGGACCAGGATAATATGGCATAGGGGGATAACCAGGAGGGAGCATGTGTGGTCCTGGAGGGACATAGGGATAGCCTTTCGGAGGTGAACCACCGCCTAGATAGAAGAAACAGTGAGCACCAGGGTAAAAAATCGCCCTGGAAGGGGGAAATACGACACTTACTGGGAGGACCGGAGGCGAATTGGAAGGAGGCAGAGACGGGGGGTGGTGCATTGGATTCGACCTCGACACCTTCACGGACGAGGACTTCCTCCAGGTTATCCATGTCAAAGCCAGGGATACGGCGTTTGAGGAGGGCGTCGCATTGGGCGAGCTTATGTTCAAGGTGCTCTGTGTGGCCGCGAAGGGTGAGGGTCTGGCGGTGCCTGTCCTCCTGGTGGCAGGGAGTTCCGGCGGTTGCACAAGCGGTACATCGTGGATGTTTAGAGTCGCACTATAAAGATGCAAGGAAGGTCAAAATGAAGAATTTGGGAGGGAAATTCGAGTGGGAGAGCCCAGGAAATTGCCGACGGTGTTGACCGACGGGACTTGCCACGACGTGCGGGTGGACCATGAGAGGAAGGATTACGGCTGATGATACCCACCTTTATCTTCTTACTCCTGCAGCGGGCGCAGGCCTCGTGCGAGCGACGAAGACGACGAGGTTCGGCAGGGGTGGATGGTTCGCCATTTTCGGCCTTCTTGCGCTTTCTGCTTTGAGGGGCCGGGGTTTGAGGCGGTTGAGGTTGCTGGGGTTGCTGAGTGTCGATGTGAGGCTGCTGATCCATTTGCTGGATCGGGTTCTGCACCTCTGAGGAGCGGATGTCGAGCTGAGGGTGTGGAGGGAGGACGTGTGTCATCGCGATAGGCTCGACGCCCTGGCCTGACCCGCGTCCTCGTCGTTTTGGCTTGCTCGAGGTGATTAATTCCCTTAATTTCCTCATCTCTTTCTCACGCTGCTTATTTAATTTATTTAATTTTTCTTGAACTGCCCATGGACATGTCCTTACCTTCCCTGGCCATCATCCCCACCATGTTCTTCTCTTCCATCCACCCCAACGAATCCGCTTACACCCTTGCAACCGTGCACACCGACGAATCCTCCTCTCTCTCATCATCTTCTCCTTCAGTCTCATATGGCACCACTCCCCTTCATCCCCCGCATCATGCCAGAAGAGTAGTCGTCAATGCCACCCTCAAGATGGCTGCCATCTTCCTTCTTAGCTCTATCTTTCTTGGAGGCACCTTGTGGATATCCCTTCCAATCCTAGACCCGTATGTTATCCTCCTTCCGCGCTTTCCTCGTTAAACGGCCCCCTCCTGGTCGGTTCTTTAGCGAAGACCGCCCGCTGTTGCATATACCAAAGTCTTTCTCCAACCTTCAAGACCTTAATTATCTTCTCAAGAAGTACCGCGACATATATCCCTTCCGCGTCTTCGTCTCTTATGTCATCACTTATCTCTTGTGAGTTCCGCCCTGTCATCCCCCAGCGTCTTTATCCCTCATTCGATTCATCTCCCCAGCCTCCAGGCATTTTCATTACCGGGATCGATGTACCTCTCTATCCTTGGCGGCGCAGTATGGGGTGTCGCCCGGGCATTGCCTTTAGCCTGCGCCTGTGTCGCCACAGGCGCCACGCTTTGCTATTTCATTTCCGCTGCTCTCGGTCCTGCACTCCTGACTCTTCCGGCCTTCCAGTCCCGGCTTGAGCTTTGGTCAGCGAAGATTAGCGCACAGCGCGCCAACCTCATCCCCTTTCTCATCGTTCTCCGTATCGCTCCCCTGCCCCCCCATTGGGTCGTCAACGTCCTCGCACCACACCTTGGTATTGACCTCATCCCGTTTTGGTGTAGCACCTTTCTCGGAATTTTCGGTGTCACTGTTATACATACCTCCATCGGTGGTAGCTTAGATGAGATGACCTCTGCCGCCGATTTCCACCTTATTTCATGGCGCAACTTCCTCACCCTTGCCGCCGTCGTTGTCGGTGCAATGATCCCGGTTGGTATACGATACATCTTTGCACGCGAGGCTGCAGATGTCGGCGATGAAGAGCCACATGTAGTGCTCGAGGGCCCGGATGATACGATCCTTGTGCATGGCCAGCCATTATCACCGCTCGCCAAGAACAGGCTAGTGCAGAGCTCGTCGTTGGTTGTGCGTTCCGAGGATGGTGAAGAGGATCTCTTTGGTGACGAGACAGACGATGAAGATGTGATTCTCGAAGCAGGCCCTTCACTGGTCATCAAGGGCAAGGATCCTGAACCCCCCCGAAGTCCCATTCACCGCCGCGCAACGTCCTCATCGTCATCCGAAATACCGTCCCGATAGAGATTTGTGAATGCTCACGCTTTACGCGTTTGTACTCGCCGCGGCTTACCACTCTCTTGTATCCACACTCTCTTAGGTGTTGTACTCTAGAAATTCGTATATACTCTATCCGTGCTACTTTCCTTCCTAACGTCGGGGTTGCCCTCTCAACTTTGGGATCAAGTGGACTAGGCCATGAATGTTTATAATGACGCTCTTACGAATTAATTAAGGCCCCTGTTACCAACCGAGATTTCTTGTCTTGAATCTTGAACTTGAACTTGGATTCTTTTCTGGACAGGAATGATAGGTGTGATGTAGTCCCTTCCTTCTGCTCCTTCCAAGTGGGGTATGGCAATTGTGTCATCAGGGCAGCACAAATATCACCAATGTGTGGGTGCACCTGCTTGTGTAACTTGTATATGTGCAGCTCTTGTGAAAATGGGGCTACAAGCACCCAGGTTGTTGATCTACTCCAAGTTTAACCCCATGTATGGGAATATCACAAACAGAAAAAAAAACTCATATTATTGTCGTTTTCACGTGACCTTGCACTTGCCATTTTTGGATGTCATTTCAAGTGCAAAAATAAAACTGCTATATCTCAACAGTTTCTCAACAGATTGCCTTGAGACTTTGACAGTAGAACCTTATATGTTGTATCTAGGTGCAGCTAAAATATGGGAGCCTAATATTTAGTTCTTGAAATGTTGATTTTCAGGTGGTGACATGAGTGCAAAACTTTGAACTGCCATATCTCAACTGTTTCTGAACCAATTGACTTGAAACTTCGACAGTGGGATCCCATGTACTGTATCTAGGTGCAGCCCAAGAGTTGGGGTCTGATTCTTAGTTTTTAAAGTTTCAGTTTTTGGGTGTGATCTGAGTTCGAAATTTCAATCTGCCATATCTCAACCATTTCTCGATAGATTGCCTTGAAACGTGGACAGTGGGACCTTATATACTGTATCTGGGTGCAGCAAAAATATGGGAGCCTAATATTCAGTTTTTGAAGTTTCGATTTTTGGGTGCCGAGCTGCGTGTGAAATTTCATACTGCCATGTCTCAACCATTTCTCAATGGATTGTCTTGAAACTTGGACAGTGGAACCTCATGCACTGTAGCTAGATGTTTCACTCATTGGATGTTCACATTTTGGGGTGCCAACCCCAAGCATGATAATATTACATTATCCCTACAGCTGAATCCATCCATGATATGATATGACTATTACAACTGTACTGCGCGAGAAGGGCACACTTAAGTTCATGGGGCTGGACAAGGACTGAGGGAAGAGTAAAAGAGACAAAATTGAAATGATGACACGAGGTGTGCATCGAGGCAGCAATAGGCATCGGCATGGGTACATGTGCATGTAGCTTCTTCAGTGAGTCTTTGGCCTCGCACGTGCATGGTCTCATCATCGCAAAGGGGGGTGTGCATGTTCTGAGGTGTTGCCATGCATTGGAATGTGGGCACAGTGTGGGGAAGCAGGAGGGAGGAGTGTGCTTGCATTGTGTGTCAAATGTGTCGTCATGACATGGTGTTGCCAGGCATTGGCCGTGTTGCTGATATTGCTGCTGCTGCTGTTGTTGTTGTTGTTGATCCTGGTGCTGCTGTCATGGCAGAGGCTGAGGCGTGGTCATTTGAGGAAATGGGGTGGCGAGAGGCAAGGATGTAGGCGATGGCATTATGGAAAGGCATGAGCATCTGAGGGGGTGACTTGCATGTTGCTCGTGCTGTCATCTTGTGGGCATGGCGACGAGGTCTTCACCACTGCAGGTGATGGCAGCACTTGTGGGTGAGGTTGTACGTATGGATGGGGATGCGGTGGAAGGGGAGGAGTGGTGCGGTGTGGTGCTTGCATCAGCGACTTCTCCTGTGGTGACATCGTGGTGGCGGCTGGTGATCTTTCTGTGGGGCGGCGTCAAGGTAATGATGGGCAATGCTGGATGTGTGAGAACTGCAGGGATGACGGGAGCAGGTGATGTGAAGGCATGACATTTCAGCAACCATACCTGCTGTTACGGGGCAGGGTGGGGAATGCGGCGGTGTGGGTTTTGCCTGGAGTTGCGTAGAAGCACGGCTGTGTGTGTGCATACATTGGGCAGCAGAGAGGTGATGTCATGCCAGGCAGGAGAGTGGGTAAATGCGCGCACACACCGAGGGGGTCCAGGGGGCGTGATCCATTCATTGTGAAGGGAAGTAGGATGTTCACATCCTCAGAAAGTGCCAAAGAGTGTCCTGCCGGTGAGAAGGGATGAGCTATAAGAAAAGCACCAGGAGACCTATGTAGGAATAAGTCGGATCACTTGTCTCTTCTCTCTCTTGTTTTCCTATCTGTAGTCTCGTATTCGCAATTGCGGTTCCGGATTTCCACTTGTGCATGCTAGCACTAGCACTTGGAGTGCTTACTCACACATTCTCATGCTAGTTGAATCTAGACATCATGCGCGTACCTTTGGCTGATCCCACCCAGTCCGTATCACCCAGGTCTCTCCTGGAGGCAACCACAACAGGAAGCAGGATGATTTGTATCAAATGACGGAAATCTGGGAGACCTTTGAAGAGACAGGTCTACTTCTTGCATCCTCAACATTGGAGTCCAAGGCACCTCTGAGCAACATCGCTCTGGACACATCGCATTCGTCCCTTCTCACCGGCAGGACACTCTTCAGCGCTTTCTGAGGATGTGAACATCCTACTTCCCTTCACAACGAATAGATCACGCCCCCTGGACCCCCTCAGTGTGTGCGTGCATTTACCTGCTCTCCCACCTGGCACAACATCACCTCTCTGCTGCCCAATGTATGCGCACACACAGCCACACTTCTATGCGACTCCAGGCAAAACCCACCCCGCCGCATTCCCCACCCTGCCCCGTAACAGTGGGTACAGTTGCTGAAATGTCATGCCTTCACATCACCTGCTCCCATCGTCCCTGCGGTTCCCACACGTCCAGCATTGCCCATCATTACCTTGACGCCGCCCCACAGAAAGATCACCAGCCGCCACCACGATGTCACCACAGGAGAAGTCGCTGATGCAAGCACCACACCGCACCACTCCTCCCCTTCCACCGCATCCCCATCCATATGTACAACCTCACCCACAAGCGCTGCCATCATCCGCAGTGGTGAAGACCTTGTTGCCATGCCCACAAGATGACAGCACAAGCAACATGCAAGTCACCCCCTCAGATGCTCATGCCTTTCCATAATGCCATCGCCTACACCCTTGCCTCTTGCCACCCCATTGCCTCAAATGACCACGCCTCAGCCTCTGCCATGACAGCAGCACCAGGATCAACAACAACAACAACAGCAGCAGCAGCAATATCAGCAACACAGCCGATGCCTGGCAACACCATGTCGCGACGACACATTTGACACACAATGCAAGCACACTCCTCCCTCCTGCTTCCCCGCACTGTGCCCGCATTCCAATGCATGGCAACACCTCAGAACATGCACACCCCCCTTTGCGACGATGAGACCATGCGCACGCGAGGCCAAAGACTCACTGAAGAAGCTACACGCACATGTACCCATGCCGATGCCTATTGCTGCCTCAATGCACACCTCACATCATCATTTCAATTTTGTCTCTTTCACTCTTCCCTCAGTCCTTGTCCAGCCCCATGAACTTAAGGGTGCCCTTCTCGCGTGGTACAGTTGTAATAGTCATATCATATCATGGATGGATTCAGCTGTAGGGATAATGTAATATTATCATGCTTGGGGTTGGCACCCCAAAATGTGAACATCCAATGAGTGAAACATCTAGCTACAGTGCATGAGGTTCCACTGTCCAAGTTTCAAGACAATCCATTGAGAAATGGTTGAGACATGGCAGTATGAAATTTCCCACGCAGATTGGCACCCAAAAATTGAAACTTCAAAAACTGAATATTAGGCTCCCATATTTTTGCTGCACCCAGATACAGTATATAAGGTCCCACTGTCCACGTTTCAAGGCAATCTATTGAGAAACGGTTGAGATATGGCAGATTGAAATTTCGAACTCAGATCACACCCAAAAACCGAAACTTCAAAAACTAAGAATCAGACCCCAACTCTTGGGCTGCGCCTAGATACAGTACATGGGATCCCACTGTCAAAGTTTCAAGTCAATTGGTTCAGAAACAGTTGAGATATGGCAGTTCAAAGTTTTGCACTCATGTCACCACCTGAAAATTGACATTTCAAGAACTAAATATTAGGCTCCCATATTTTAGCTGCACCTAGATACAACATATAAGGTTCTACTGTCAAAGTCTCAAGGCAATCTGTTGAGAAACTGTTGAGATATAGCAGTTTTATTTTTGCACTTGAAATGACATCCAAAAATGGCAAGTGCAAGGTCACGTGAAAACGACAATAAACTATTATATGCATCATATCACTTACATCACTCCTGTCACTTCCGGAAAATCCCGAAAAATCAAGTTCCAGTCAATCAAGTAGTTGATTCGATTTTGAAGAAATCTTGGCAACCGATAACAGGGGCCTAAACGTTGACGGCAATGGCTTGATTGCCTTTTGATTGATTTGATTGGTTAGTGTGCCTACAACGCCATTTTCTTCGTCGACGTTCCTGACTGTAGGGGTGCCATTTAGGGTTTTTCCGGCCCGGCTTGGCCTGAAAGCCCCGGCTTTGGCTCGGCCCGAGGCGGCTTTGGCTTTCTAAAACCCCAGGCCGGGCCAAAGCCGTCAAACCCGGCTTGGCTCCGGCTTGGCCTGGCCTAGGCCACGGCTTTTGTACGTAAGATTTTCTGTATGTGAGCCCGCTGGCCACATGACTTGTACCACCCCTGCGCGTTCACTTTCCCTTCGTCTTTCATCCCACTCACATCCCTCCTTCCAACTATCGTCATTCCTTTCACCTCACCCTCCTTTCCTCGCGTTCCCACTCTCGACGTCATACCCACCGCTGTTGCCCACTCCATGTCAGCAGACTACGACAACGGCTCAATTCGATCGCCGTCGACGTCACTCGCCTTGCCGCTCAACGCCTTCATCCCTTCGGTCTTCAAGTCGGAGCACGGCTCCTCCCCACACTTCGACCTACGGCACGACACCATCGCCGTCCGGCTGCGCATCGCGCCCTCCCAAGACCGTCCCTCAAGCATCTTCCTCGCGTCCGCCACACGTCTGCGCACACACCCGTATGACGCGTTCGTCATCGTCACAATCGCCTTACCCGAGGGCTCGCTGCCCACAGCGCCTCGCCCATCGTCATTGCCGCGCTATTCGAGGGCTCGCTGCCCATAGCGTCTCGCCCCCGACATCATCGCCGTATCGCCTCGCGCTCGCGGATTCGCAGTAGGAGGACTTAAGAATAGCACTTTTGTATCTAAATATCAAATATATTACGGAGTCGTTATGTTCTGGAGAGCATGATGAGGCATGGTAAGAGCATGGATTATACATGTGGAATGAGTGAAGTCCAGTGTACAACATGGTATGCTGCGGGACTGAAGTGATCTAAGACTGAGGAAAGGGATTACGAGCAACCAACGCGACTGAGCATTGCACATTGACATATAGGCCACCAAAGCTTACATTGTACATGTACTTGACTCAAGCAAAAAGGAAGGTTGAGAGGGAAGCACAGATACGACGATGAAAAACGACAGGGAATGATGGTGTGTCCATGTCCATGCAAAGTTGATAAATTAAAGTTTGATGATTACCCCAAATGATCAAAGCCGGGGCTTGACGGCCCGGCTTTGGCTTTTCAAATCACAGGCCGGGCCAAAGCCGTCACGAAGCCGTCACTTTGGCCCGGCTCGGCCCGGCCTATTTCGGCCTGGCTTGGCCCGGCTCACGGCCTGAGGCCGGGCCGGGCACATCCCTAGTGCCATTGGACCTCCCACATTGATATAGGCCATGAGGAGAGCTGTCCTAGTCCTCCTGACCGCAGATCTGGACTTTGTCTGGAAGCCCCGTTCGACATATATAATACATGGGCCTCCTACCAAGTGACACCACCTGCCAACCCATCCAGGTACCCAGCCAACCGTTTACCGAACCATTTCCTGCATTTTTCACTTCTGACCAACAGGAATCTCGTATCGTTCATTCCGTTGGATCTGGCGGTAATGATGTGGCGTCATGGATTGGTCTATAGGTCTAGATCTCCTCCCGATGGTCCACTTGTTCTTGCCGTCGGCCCACCTCCGCAGCAACAGCAGCAGCAAAACCAGCCCGTGGGACTCCCCTTTCTGACGGAGGAACGATTTATGGACTTCTTCATGTTGTTCTCCTACGCTACGGGTGTCAGGCTGAATGAACAGGACTTCATCATCGAAGGTCGACCGGTGAACCCATGGCTCCTGCACAGGGCCGTGTTTGCGCGGAATGGCTTCGATTCGGTGCGTTATAGCGATGACTTTTTTGCCCTCTTCTTACTTCTATCTGTGCGTTAGGTGACTGCGAATGACGAATGGCCGATGATCGGCGCTGTCCTAGGTTTCCACGTAATTGGTGGCGGCGATCCAAGTCAGTTGGCACATTGCGAACCCGCTGTGGCGCATCGATTGCAGCAGATATACCAAGTATCTCTGCGTCACTTTGATCAAGCGTACATCAACAGCGTCGGTGCTCGATCGGGGAGCCTGCACGCGTCGAGTCAAGTTCACGCACTGTCGCATCAGCAGACGCAGACGGATTGTCGACCTCTTTCCGCCAGTATCGCATCGGAATCGTCCACTCTGACCCCACAAGTCACAAGCATGCTGCCCCTCTTCTCAAGTGGTTCCTGTACTCAGCTCGAAGCGCAGCGCGTTTCAGAGCAACTTGGTCTCCTGGAGTCGAATAAGGAGCACCTGAAATGTGCATCGCAAGACCAGAGTGGGTTCTTACCTGGTCTTACGTCTACCGCGTATGCGCCACAGATTGACCGGACTCAACTCGACCAGCCTGCTAGCATTCAAGCAATCGGTCATTCATTCGTGCGACCTGCACAAGGTCAGCAGCAGCAGCACTCGGGCAGAGATTTCATGCGCGTAGATGTGATGAACCTAACCTGGTCACAGCAACAGGTGTGTCTTGCACTCAGTCGGCTATTCCTTTTTTCGTATCAGTTAGATGACATCGGCGTACGCGTTCATTTCTTCTGCGTATAACGAGCTAAGTTTTCCTTCGATATGTTCACTTGTGCCCTGCCTCTTCGTCAGGTTATGTCCCCACCATTTTTGCCATTGCATACGATTGTACCTAGTCAGTGGCGAGATCACGATCTCGAACATTTCCTCTCCGCGCTTCTCCCAATCCTTTCACTCACACCCCATTTCTTTACTTAGTTTCTGAATACTCTGCGACTTAAAGTCGCGCAAGGCGCTATGACACCTCAACAAGCACAGGAACGTTTTTCAATGATGCGAGTCTCTGATTTCCAGGAACAGATTACCCCACAGCAAATGTCACCACGTTTTCCCGCTTCCACAATGTCAAATGGAACCACTCAGCAGCAAATGGTCGCGTTCTCCCAGCGTGCTCAGGTTTCAACTAATAATCAAATGAATTCCCTCCAGAGAGTGAGCCAGGCACTGGATCCTTGGCATGCTCGTCATTTTGGCATGCCCCTCCCGCAGAACCAGCAACAACAGAACAGCTCCGGCTTTGGTACTTGTGTTGGTCAAAATGTCGGCCCATCTGAAATGGAGTTCGATCGAGGACCAGAGTCACTTCCGCAAAATTTCGTCCAAGCTTCTCCTTCTGTCTCTCCCGCCGGTCTTCAGTCCTCTTTCCCTTCTTCGACCTCGCAAGTCATCTCAGCGGGGGAACAACAAGTCCCTGAACCGTCTGATGTTTTCGCCGACATGCCAATTCCGCAACTCCGATACATGCACTTTTCAATCAAACGTGATGTCGAAGAGGGAGAGAATAAACTCCAAACTGCCGTTAACTCTGGACGTGATGACAAACTGCAGCGGCGACTCCGAGCCAAACTCGACGTCAATAAGCAACGCTTACTTGCATTGCAGGAATATATTGATACAAAGACCGGGTCAAGGTAAATCCCACTGTCTCCTAGCGGGTATTCCCTAATCGGTTTTCAGCGGCGATCCTGCACAACATGCTGGAAATGGAGCTGAATTAGGTCAACGACTTACGGCCCTTTTTTTGAAGCCGGCGCCAATTTTTCCCCACGTCTCCGTCAATGTTGATTTGCTCGATAACGGCACCTTTGCACAGTTGGCCGGTGCTTCGCAGCAGCAGTCGTCGCAGATCATGCATTCCCCCCCACAGCAGCTTATCCAGTTCTATGATATACCCCCCTCGTTGGAGGAGCGCTTCAAGAGCGTCTTCATGCATTTTACTGCCTACACAGGCATTGTGCTCGGTGAAAGTGACCTTATCATTGAAAATCGACAGATCAGCCCTTTGGCTTTGCATAAAGCGGTGTTCCTGCGGAACGGCTTCGAAGCAGTACGTCGTGGAATAATTCTTCCGTCGCCATTTCGACCCATACTTGCGCTAGGTGTGTTCACACGACGAGTGGCCCATTGTTGGCGTCGTTCTAGGTTTTCCTCCGCTTACGAATTTGAGTGTTGATCAGCCTGTGCGATGCGGCCCTGCCATAGCGCGCCAGCTACAACAACTATATCATGAATTTTTACACCCCTTTGACAAGGCTTACATTACTAACATCATCCCACGATTGAAGAGTTTGCAGACGGGGGGTCAAGTGTTGATTCAGCCTTTCCAACAGTCACGTCAGCCGACAGAGACTGACTATCAGGCACTTCTGGCTAGCATCACGTCGGATCTATCCCTTCTGACTTCCGAAGTGATGAGCTTGTTGCCACAATTCGCGAGCACGTCCTGTGTCGAGTTTGAAGCTCACGAAATTCTAGACCACGTCATTGAATTCATATGGCAGGAAAGACAGCGCGTTCGCCTCGGCGCTCCAAAGACATTCAATTCATCGACACAATCTATCCAGACTCCCCAGCAACGTCAGCGGTCGAGACAAGTTGCTAAAGAATACTCCGTAGCTCAGGATATTGTGAAGTTTACGTCATCCGGACAGCTGATCGGCGGGGCAAGTAGCAAGACTTTTGCCCCAGTCCTTGCCGCTTCGGCCAGTGCTAGCACCGCGCAGATACGTCGGGCAACTGCAGATGAAATATCTGCTGCGAAGCTATGGGTCGACGAGCAGAAGATAATCGCTTTAAAGCGTGGTATGTCCCGGCTGGTTCTCTTTCATCTTTGTGCCCCTTCAATCGGTTTTTTTCGTCCCTTAGCCTTCGACGTGAATGCCGAATGTACTGCGGCGGTTCCCGATATTGATATACAAGAGTACCATCGCAATCTGCAACGTCTTGATCTGGTACTTGCCAATATAGAGAAATACATTCACATCGCGTTTGCAGTTCTGAAGAAAGAGGACATTGCCCAAAGGATGCTCGAGATGGTACAGTTTGTTTTAGGTCCATACTAGAACAGCGATTGATGCCAAGGAAATCTATTCATAGATGGCGACTGTCAAATTTCAGTTGGAAGGACTTAAGAAACCGAATCCGCAATACGTGCTCGAACTCCATAAGATCCGGGGAATGATACAAGAAGCAGAGAATATGGACAAGGGCCTGAGGACCATTCTGGGCTCAAGGATGTACAATCACCCAACGATAGCAACAAGTAGCTACCCTTCGGCGTCGGCGCGTTTCCTGCAGCCAACGCTTTCCATGGGGATCCCCCCACCGTTCACCCCGCCCGCCACCCCCTATCCGTCACTGGCTGTGGAGTCTACGCCATCTCTGGATGGTGCGACGTCCCGCTGGGAGGATCACTTTGCCGACGAAGTCAGATTTGCGATGAACAAGCTGAGAATTTGATGACGACCATGACATTTCTTGAACACTGCAATCTCTCGGGCTGGTTCTATGCTGATCGTCCGGGTGGAGGACATTTCAATCTTCTTGCCGTTCGGACTTCCCCTCCTGAGTTGTATTTTTAACCACGTAACCCATCCGTCACGAGAAACCGTCCATTACGGTATGTGCTGTTGATGTCCGAGATCGAGATCGAAACGTGCCTGTACGCTGAAACCCCGTGTTGTTGTCCTAACGTTGTGCCCTGTTCCTGGATCTGCTGTATGTCGGGGTTGGTATTACGAACTTCGGGTGAGGTAGACACGCCATATGTAGTCTTGATTTGATGAAACATCGCGAAACGATGGAAATACGTATAAAAGATCTTGCTCGTCCCTGGCCCTAGCCGATTGACCAAACGACGCTCGCAATGCATGCGCCCTCCGGTCGCTGTGCGACTCGGACGCGCAGGATTTGTGCCAGCCATAATGCCTACACAACTGGTACCGACCCCGTATGGTATCGCTGTGATAGCATACAGACAGGAACGATAGGGGAGGCGGTCGCGGCTACTTCCCAGGGCCAGCGGCCGTCTCGGTGGGAGCTCCCGAACGTGCCCCGTGAATTGATTTGACACGCTCTCCATCTTATTCGTGCGTGTGTTTGGAACTTGGACGTAGACAAACCCCCGCTCTGATAACGAACGTGTCGTGCTCCGTACACCGCGTGATGCAATGCGTTCGGGGACGCGCGGGTAAGTTCGTCCATGCTGGCTTAGACCTGACGAGGGAGCGTGTGAGTGGCCCAGTGGGAAAAAGTCCAGGTATACTACGAGACGCGTCGAGGGTCTTGTCGAGCGGCTTTTTATGTTGGGCAGACGAGAGGAGCACGACAGCGCGTAGATCGTTTATTCGAGAGAGCCCTCGGAGTGCTTTATACAAAAACCAAAGAACAGGAACCGAAAGAGGGGGCTGATGAAAGGGGATCGAGTCGGAGACGGAGGGGCAGGATCGGTAGCGAAGGCCATGAAAGCCGCCGACGTCACATGCGTGTTTCTCCAGTCTCCTTCAAACTCGGCCACCTTTCTTTTTTTCCTCCCTCGGGTTTGATGAGCAGCACCGAGCTCCTTCTGCCACGTCAGTGGCGATGCCAGTGCCGGCCATGGCTATGACGCGGTCGTGTTAGCCAGATCGGACGCTGGAAAAGGCTTGGTTGTGTGGGTTTAGCGCTTAGCGCTTAGCTTACGGCTGCGCAACCGCACATGTCCTCTTCGTTTTGACACTGCCGTCATTCGAGAGCCGTGGGCAAGCAACATTATTTAAGTACACTATTCAGAATTATTGCTTGATAGTTTAACACAAGCATTGTGCTTATATACTTATACCTTCAGTAAATTTTACATCTTGGTAAACCAGATACCCTGGATACTATGCCTCTTAGGTACGGTCGGATCTGCTTGGTGCTGCTCAGCGCTCACTGGTTGGATAATCAAACTTATTGACTGTCACAAAACCTGTATAACGAAAAATGGTGTTGTGTTTGCAAATGATATTGTACTAGAGGATAAATGATATGACAAGCTTCCCTATGCACTGTTTGCTTTCCAAGCTTGCAAACCTCCCAACTCCCAACCTCCCATCTGCTTCAGCTGGCATACATACATACTTGTCAACATTATATAATTATTATTACTTTGTCCAGGAATTTCATATAACATAATAAAATAAACGATAATGTGTTCTTCATAAGTTGATTTTCCAACCGGTTATGGCCGCCTGAGCTTAAAATCGCGACAGAGAATGGCCCTGCGACCAGTCGCGTTGTTGAGTTCGCCCGTGCAAGTGAATGGGTAGTACTTATGGACCCTACTAAACTCCGACGCTCCGACGCAAGACAAAGGTGCATTAGTAAGCTCTCCGACGTAAATTCATTAAATTTCACTGCTGTTTCCCATCTCATTCTGGTGACCGGCCTGAGATGATGATCGTCATTGATACGCCATGTTCTCAAATTTTGAACATGCACCCCTTTCTGTATGATAATGCTATCGAATTTTACTGACCGACGACTCGACCGAGAAGAGAAGCGCCGTTACAGCATGATTAAACGCCCCGCCCTCAACATACTCTTCTGCACTAGGCCAACAAACGTCTACCACGACTCTACAGTGCCATCAATACTTACTTTCCTGGCATGTCTTATCCTCTACCGCACATCCCCCGAGATCGATCCGCCAAGACAATTGACCAACCTGCACAGGGTGTGCTCTTTATGACTCCGAAGTACTAGTATGGTCCATCCCCCTTCCTTTATCACCTCGAGAGTAATCATTGGCTCACCAGTTACGGCCTATATCGTTCCTTTGTCCACATCCTCGACAACGATTCACTTCTCAACATAATCTATTACTGTCGACCGGTTCTTATCGATGAAGACCAGGCTGATGAAAACGACATCTTGCTAGGAGGGGAATGGTGCCGTGAACGCTGGTGGTACAAGCTCGCCCACGTTTGCCGTAGGTGGCGATGTCTTATACTCTCGTCATCATCCCACCTTGGCCTTCGCCTTGTTTGCACATATGGCACACCTGTAGCAGATATGCTGGCACATTCTCCCCCATTGCCTCTCATTATAGACTACACGGACAAGGATCGCGAGGCCACTGCAGAAGACGATGAGGGCATCCTGATCGCACTCCAGCACCGCAACCGAGTCCGCTGGGTCCGCGTTTGGAGGCCTGTTCCGAACTTGGAGAAGCTCATCATGGCTATAGATGAAGAATTTCCGATGCTGGAATACCTGTACATCGGGCCCTCCACCAAGCACGATACAAGCTTGATACTTCCAAAAACACTTCAAGCACCACATTTACGCCACTTGATATTGTATAACTTTACATTTCCGATCGGGTCTCCGTTCCTGACAACAATTCCCGCCCTCGTCACACTCTCGCTGAATGATATCCTCCCATCCGACTTCCTCCCACTTGATGTTTTTCTCCGGCAGCTTTCACTCATACCTCAGCTGGAGATGCTGGGCATCAGGTTTCGCTCCCCTATTCCCGACATTGACATTCAGCGGCAACTCTTGCGTTCGCCAATCATGACATATGTGATTCTTCCTAACCTTCACTCCCTTTCGTTTAAAGGTACTAGTGCTTACCTGGAAGCGTTTCTTGCTCGGATCACGGCTCCTGTTTTGGAGAAGCTCCAAATTGTCTTCTTTAATCAGCTGATATTCTCCATCCCACACCTCCTGCAGTTCACAAGTGCAAGAGAGAACCTCAGGTTTAGAAGTGCTAGGATCAAGTTTTCTACTCACGGAGTTGACATGAGAGTGGAACCCCGTGAAGGGACGAGGGCGTGTACCTTCCACATGCATGTCATCTGCCAACACCTTGACTGGCAGGTAGGGTCTGCTGCGCAGATTTTCAATGCGCTCAGGACAGTCTTTTCTGCGGTAAAGTCTCTTACTCTCGAGTATGGGGGCCACGGTATCGAATCGGAGTTTCGTCAAGAGGCAGATCGTACAGAGTGGCACGAACTTCTCAGGTCTTTTAACAGGCTGAAGAATCTTCGAGTGGACAATGATCTCATCCAGGAGGTCTCTCGTTCTCTACAAGTAGAAAATGAAGGATCCCTTAAGGAGTTGTTACCCGAGCTGAAGGAGCTCCCAGTTACCGAATTTAGCGGTGCTGCCAGTGTCTCCTCACCCATTCGGAGTGTTGCTGCTGGTGTCTCACCCATTGGCAGCGTTTCAGGCTGCCTAGTCTCTCTTTCCTTACCGGCGCACATCACACGTTCTACTTTGCAGCAGTTTCAGCTCCAAAAAATTCCCCCTTTATCAGAAGACGGGTTTAAGCGCACCTTTGCTCGATTCACTTCCACCGGGCCCAGTGGTTGTGACCTCATAATTGAAGGTCGCCAGATCAATCTCTGGGCTTTGCACAAGGCAGTATTCTTACGCAACGGCTTTGATTCCGTACGTCTTTCGCTAATCATTTGATTGAGGCACCTACCAACATCTGTATCAGGTAACCACAAACGACGAGTGGCCTGTTATTGGGGCTGCTCTGGGATTCCCTTCGTTTACAGGTGGAGATGCTGGTCAGCCTGCACGTTGTGCACCTGCAGTAGCGCTCCGATTGCAACAAATATACGCCGAGGTTTTACGCCACTTCGACCAAGCTTACATTGATTGCGTTATTACTCGGTTGAAGAACTCGCAGACATCGGGTCCGATGCCTCAAATACCTCAGTCTGCGCAAACACAAGCGCTGCCACATCAAACCATGAAGGCGGATTATCAGGCACTTTTTTTGGCCAGCATCACATCCAAATCCTCTGTTATGAACTCGGATGTGATGAGCATCCTGCCGCGGTTCTCGCATACATACGGTGCTGACCTAGAAGCACGCCGGGTTCCGCAGCATGTGATTGCATCCGTGGAGCAGAATCGGGAGCATTTGCAACGTGCGGCACAAGGTCAGAAAGGCTTCCGCGCGGGTCTTACGTCCGCGAAGAATCACCCGCTCGACAACACTCAGGTCAACCAAGCATCTTCTCATCAAGCGTTAGCGCGCCCTTACCAGCTCATTCCTGGTAATAGGGGGCCTCAACAGTTGCCACGGCAGGCTTCAGCCAAAGGGCCAGGAAAGTCCACCATGTTGCCGCCCGGTCAGCCATTTAACGCCGTCGTTGGCCCTCTCTTCCGCGTATCGGCTTCACAGTCGATGAGCGCATCTGGCATGCCGTCGATGGGTTCCCAGATAGCTGGTTCTAACCCAAATGGCATAGCGCAGGGTCAGGGAGGAGCCATGTCCGTACCAATGAATCCGGCTGCTATGAACAGTGTCGCTTCTGGTTCAATCCTTCCCCAACCTGCAGGGCCGATGCAGATACGGCGACCAACAGCAGAAGAAGTCGTTGCTGCGAAGCGATGGGTGGATGAACAGAAGAGAAAGGCTTTCAGTCGCGGTTAGTCTGGTCTAGTCTGTTCTATACTCTGGTTTTCTAACCCTTTTCCTTTTCGTGCCAGACTTTGACGGAGTCGCTGGCTACCCCACAATTCCAGAGAGTGACATTCAATCATACCATCGCAATCTGGAATATCTTGATCACGCACTTGCCAATATTGAGAAGTATATTCATATTGCCTTTGCCGTGTTGAAGAAAGAAGACGTCGTCCAAAGGATGTTCACCATGGTGAGCCAAATTACTCGTCGTGGGATTGCAATTCATTCGACTGAGTATATGTAGATGGCGTTTGCGAAAGTTCAGTTGGAAGAATTTAAGAAGCCCAAACCGCGATACGTGCTCGAACTTCCCACAATCCGGGGAATGATACAGGAAGTATATAATATGGATAAGGGTTTAAAGACAGTCCTTGGCCTTAGGGTGCAACCGCAGATGATGCCCCCTGGTGGCGTCCCTTCTGCATCGCAGCCCCCTTTACATCAACATTCAACAGCCACTCTAGTGTTATATGGCCCTCCTGTCCAAACGACCGCGCCTGTGGCAGGCTGCAACCTTGTCACGCCCTCCACATGGGCCCCCCTCGCAACCGGCGCAACACATAAAGAAATTATCCCAATCGCAGGCCCCTGGGGCAGCGATATCCACCCCTACCCCGCTTCCAATCCCAACTGCCTCTACTCCGATTCTACAACCAACGACTTCTGGTATCACGGCACCGTCTCCTCAGACCCCGAAGTCTCCCAAAGGGAAAGCTGCCGCAAAGCCGAAGCCGCTGACTCGTCGCAAGGCCTCGACGAAGGCCAACAGCCTCGAAACGCCACAATCTGCACACTCAGCCTCTTCCAGTTTTACAGCTTCGGTGCCTGGGTATGCGAGAGTGGGTGTGAAGAGGGTTCGTGAAGATGAGACCGACGCACCCATACGAAGGGTTACGTCGGTGCCATCGCCGAAGAGGACGAAACCTGACCTGGGTTGGACCACCCAATGAAGAATTTCGGAAGCGTGACGAGCAAATCGAGAACTTGATACAAGCCAAGGCATTCTCTGAGCATGTCACGAAACTTATTGACGAGAATCCAGAGTCTGCTGAGGCGGTCTCGAGTGCCTTGGACGCGATCCTTCGTACCTACACGCCAGCACTAGACATGGAAGACCCAACGGTCCCAACGTCCTTTCTTCCACCAACATCCCCGTCACATGCAACCGGCCACGATATATTTGATTATATTGACTACACGGCATTTGAAGACGTCCCCGACATATTTGGAGACTTTATTGTCCACCCGTCATTTACAGACACCCCTACCCCGGGTGCCGTTGCGCATTCGCCAGCGAAACCCAGCCCAGAGTCCGCGTCTGATCAGGACCACCCTCATAAAGGCCGCGCAGGTCTTTCTCCCCAGATCTCTGACGCAAATGTAGAGGACGCATATGAATTACTTCGACCGACAGTCTGGAAGGAAATTGCAGGCGGAGACCAGATGTTCCACCAACTACAAGGATGGAGATGGGACGGTCCGGTGGAAACGCCAGATCAAGCATGGGCTATCTCCACTTCATAGACAGGGAGTATCAGTTCTCCCCTGACCCTGACACGTCGGTTTGTACCTAATAATTATCCCTGTTTATCGCCTGTTCAAACATCATATGACTATTCCCCTTCCCATCTGTAGATTTCGCCTATATGCTTAACTTTTTTTGCGGTTCAAGTGCTATCCTCCTGAACTCCCCCATGGCCTTCAATTTCATTTGTACATACTCATATTACTTGTTCCGCATACTGAAAATTTCTACCTCCTTCTCAGCCGCTCTCAGAATTCTTCCATGTTTAACTTGCTTTCCCGTTGGAGTTACAGCCACAGCGCGACAACAACACCAGCTCGGAAGTCCGAGCTCCGGGTTCCGAGGTTCACACACACGCACATTTAGATAATGTGGCTTTCCTTTCATGCCACGCTACCTTTGTCTAGTTCAAGTATATAATTTTCATTCTCGTACCTCAGTCTTGATTCACACAGACTGAGGTCAGTTACATTCTCTATCTCGTTACTCCCAGTACTGATACTATACCTAGCGCGATCTTATCGCTACAGGTTAGATACACCAAATATTAGTCTTGATTCACACAGACTGAGCGCGATCTTATCGCCACAAGATACTGAGGAGGATCCCTTGCCGGTGTTGATAAGTACATCTAAAACGCGGACAACGTACCTCCACATCTTCCCAAAGTGTAGCACTCGTCTGATGGGTGAGTTTGATAGTGTGGGATCGTGAATTTGGGTGGCAGGGGGTGAGATGACCTTTTTCTCTTTGAGTTCAGGCTCCTTCGACCGTTGACACTCCCGGTGCGCTCCCCATCTGAGCCGCGCGGTGTAATGCTGACGTAAGACCCCGTGGAGCTCAGGGGCCTGCAGGCCACCACAAACTATCGAATTGGACGTACAAGCATCGTGCTGAGCTATGGTATACAATCTGCAAGAAAGTGCCGAAGATACGTTTGGCTTGCAAGGCCAAGGCCAGTTCAGTTCACGGACACGCTGCTGTCATGCCCCTGACACTAAAATTGAATGGTAAGTACACCACAACTTTGCGGCAATTTCCGTCAACTCCGCAACTTCCAAATGTGAAAGTTCCCTCACGTTGGCACTTGAATACTGACTGCGACGTACGTACTCCCTTTCTACTAAGGACTGTCGTTGTTGTCATTATGTGGATTCTATGTTCTCAATGGTCATCATGATCACTTTCTGCACGATAACATCGAATTTACTGATATGCCTGAATGAGCGGCGACGTACACGGCAAGGTTAAGCGCCCCAAGGATGCTCGTCCTAGCTTGCGACACGAGGCCACGAGCCATAGACATCATCTGTCGATCACGGCGTTATCTATACTTACTTCCCTGCCATGTCTCGTTTCTCACCATCCCTCCAATCCTCCAAATTAATTGACCAACCTGCACAGGGTTATGTGCCAGTGCCCTTCCGCTGGGCTTGGAGGTATGGTCCATCCTGCTATTTTTGTGACTTCGTGGGTAAACAAAGCCCCTCAGGCTGTACAAATCACATCATGCCGCTATCCATATCCTCGACGATGATTCGCTTCTCAACATATTTCATCATTGTCGGCCGGTCCTCCTTGATGAAGAGCCTGACGGCATTAACATCCTACGGGTTGGGAAATGGGCTCGCGAACGTTGGTGGTACAAGCTCGCCCACGTTTGCCGTAGGTGGCGATGCCTTATACTCTCGTCATTGTCCCACCTTGGCCTTCGCCTTGTTTGCACATATGGCACACCTGTAGCAGATATGCTCGCACATTCTCCCCCATTGCCTCTCATTATAGACTACACGGACAAGGATCGCGAGGCCACTGCAGAAGATGATGAGAGCCTACTAATTGCACTCCAGCACCGCAGCCGAGTCAGCCGCATCCGCCTCTTGAGGCCTATTCGGAAACTCATCATGGCAATAGACGAAGAATTTCCGATGCTGGAATACCTGTCTATCAAGCCCTCGATCAAGCACGATACAAGCTTGATACTTCCAAAAACACTTCAAGCACCACATTTACGCCACTTGATATTGTATAACTTTACATTTCCGATCGGGTCTTCGTTCCTAACGACAATTCCCGCCCTCGTCACGCTCTCGCTGAATGATATCATCCCATCCGACTTCCTCCCACTTGATGTTTTTCTCCGGCAGCTTTCACTCATACCTCAGCTGGAGATGCTGGGCATCAGGTTTCGCTCCCCTATTCCCCGTCATGACATCCAGAGTCAACTGTCACACTTGCCAATCATGACATATGTGACACTTCCTAACCTTCGCTCCCTTTTGTTTAAAGGTACCAGCGCTTACCTGGAAGCATTTCTTGCTCAGATCACGGCCCCTGTTCTGGAGATGCTCCAAATTGTCTTCTTCAATCAGCTGATATTTTCGATCCCACGTCTCCTACATTTTTTGAGAGCTACCGAGAACCTCAGGTTTAGAAGTGCTAGGATCAAGTTTTCTGCCAAAGGAGTTGACATGAGAGTGGAACCCCGTGAAGGGACGAGGGCGTGTACCTTCCACATGCATGTCATCTGCCAACGCCTTGACTGGCAGGTAGGGTCTGCATCGCAAATTTTCAATACGCTCAGGACAGTCTTCTATGCGGTAGAGTATCTTACTCTTGAATACGGGGAGCGGGGCATCGAATCGGGGCCGTGCCAAGAGGCGGGCCGTGCCAAGAGGCAGACCGCACAGAGTGGCGCGAACTTCTTGGATCGTTTAACAAGGTGAAGATCCTGAGAGTGGACGATGAGCTTGTCCAGCAGTTGTCTTGTTCTCTACAAATAGACAACGAAGGGTCACTTATCGAATTGATTCCTGAGCTGGGAGAGCTCCCGTTTACCGGAGTCGGCGTTCCTACCAATTCATTTTCCTCCTCACCCATTCGCAACGTTACTGGCTGCCTAGCCTCGGTTGCCTTGCCACCGCAGATCCCACCTTCAGCTTCGCGGCAGTTTTTTGAGTTCCAAAAGATCCCACCTTCATCAGAGGACGGGTTTGAGCGCACCCTTGCTCGACTGACATCCACAGGGCCCAGTGAACGTGTCGTCATGATTGAAGGGCGAGAGATAAATCTCTGGGCATTGCACAAGGCAGTATTCCTACGAAATGGTTTTGAATCAGTACGCTTTACAGAAAATTTTATTAACTCACGAACCAATATCTGTATTAGGTAACGACAAACGACGAATGGTCCATTATCGGATCTGTTCTGGGTTTCCCACCGCTTTTAGGTGTAGACTCGGATGGTAGTCAACCTACAAGATGCTGGCCTGATATAGCGCGCAAGCTACAAAACTTATACCGTGATGTCTTACGCGACTTCGACCAAGCTTACATTAGTTTCGTCATTTCCCAATTTCGTTTCCCACCAGCCGAGTTTAGGACGGTGAGTAGTTCCTCCCTGCAACCACTGGTATGACTGGAATGATGAACAACGCTACTGGCAACTTTAAATGTCTATCCCACAGCCCTTTTCTCGGTGCCCTCGGAAGAAAAGGGCACTTGTGGTATGTGACTGAAAACATAACAACGAAGCGCTGATTCTCACGAATGTCTAAGATCGGGATCAATTCCACGCAGCACCCTGACCCACGCATCCGGCTGGAGTATTGCGTCGAGGATGCATATAGTATTGCCAACTTCCTTCGCGGTACTACTTTTTCCTAAAGAATATGACATTTTCTCTGATACACCTTTAGACAACCTTGGCATCGCGCACGATGACCTCTGCGTCATGACGGACAACGATCCATACAATTATCCAACCAAGGAAAACATCGTGAGTCGTACCTGTGGGATGTCGTGACCACACTAATATTTCGTTCAGATGATGGCGATGAGCGAGCTCGTTCGTGATGCTCAACCACACGACTCTTTATTTTGCTATTGTATGCCATTCGAATATTTATGTTGAGCGTTTTTCTGTACTAACTCATTGCCAGTTTCTGGACATGCTGTCCAGATCGAAGACCTGCTCAGGGATGAACCCGATGGGCTAGCTGACTGTGCGTGGTCATACCTCTGCTGTGCCGTGGGATGCCTGCGACTAATCGATCGTCTCCAGGCCTTTGTACCGTAGCCTCTCCTCACGAGTCGCCTTTCCTCATTGTCGACGATGTAAGCTGTCTTGAACAACCGTGTTTGCGCCTACCAATCATCCTTTGTAATGCATAGACAATGCATCATCTTATGGTCGAAGCCCTTCCGAGAAATTGTCGATTGACCGCCATCTTCGATGTGAGTCAGATTCACTGCCACTTATTGGCACAACATTGAAAGACGTGGCAGTCCTGTGACTCGGGGACCCTCCTGGGTATGTTGTTAGTTCCTTCTCGCCCATGGATTGCTGCCTTACGATGTCTAAGATCTTCCCTATCTTGTAAGCAACTTGAAGCCCATCTTTAGAATCACTTTGATTCACATTGACGTTTTTACAGTATAACTCACACGGGATAGTCAAAGAGTACGGACACTCTGACAGACTGACGAGTTTGCACCAGAAGTCGAGGTATGCCGACGTCGTAAGTCCCACCTCAGGCTTAGTCGAGAGTGTTTCCTATCTAAGGTCTCCGTAGGTCTCCTTGAGTGCCCCTAAGAGCCACCAGGAGACTTTAGAGACAAGACGCGGGGGTGCCTTGAGATTGGTAAGCCTCATGTAGCTTTTCTGCCACTACCATGATCTGAGCTGCCCCTTAACCTTCATCACAGGCGTTTATTGATTGCATGAATAGGTATGAAAATCACGTGACCTGTGAGCAACTCATCAGAAGAGTTTGGTATGTATATTCATGCCAGTAATGATTGCCACTTGAAAATTTGTCATTAGTGACCTCACCGGAACGAGATCCTCTCAGCGACCTCTGGTAAGTTGTCGTTCGTAAGTCGTGCGCCATTGTTCCTTATTAAACTTATCCTACGTCCTCAGTTGTCAAGCTCTCACGAGATTGTGAGTCCTCGATTTTTCGTAGTATATCCCCAGTGACTGACTGACATACTACCCTGCCATAGGATACCAATCTCCGGACCATCATCTAATAAACGGGATGGACGAACTGGCACAACCTACAGACATACAAAGGCATTACGTTAAGCTGGCATCAAGAGAAGCTAGGATGAATTTGAGTCAGATATGGAGAACGCTACATTTGCTTCCTCTGCTGGTCTCTTAATCCCATGCTTCTCGCATTCGTCTGCGTACGTGTACCCACATTTTCCATGAGATGGTGATGGTAGGCCCCACCGTTGACAGCTGGGCATCTCCGCTGAGCTTACGTGCATCACTTCCACATCTCGTTGCCCGCAATGTCACCCCGGAAGTCCTCACAGACATCGATCGATACTCTGTTTTTCCCTCTCCTTTGTGACCTCTTCGTTTTTTACTTCCCATGGGTTTTAAATTTTAGCCGTGCTCTTATGCTGAGGACTGCCGCTATCGATAATTCGGTATTAGGCCAGATACAGCTTGTTCTTAGAGATTCACGACCTCTCGGAAAGGGCTTATGACCAACCTTGCCTAGTTCCGCGGCTATCTGGACAGCGGCAGATCAGGATGTTTCCCTATGCCTTTCCATCCTGAAGGCAGATTTTCAGGCTGTCTTTCATCGGTTACTTAAATTCTCTTTCGTTGCATCTCGATTACACCTTCCGCCACTTGCCCAGTTCAACATCCTTTCATTACATTCTGATCTTAATATATTCATCAGTCTTGATTCCCCTTTCATGGCTTCTGGTCCCCTTTCATTACGTCAATTCCCATTCATTCCCATTCTCTCCACAGTTCTCGTCTGTACAGATAAGCATCCTGGTCGTTCTCTTTAATAACAGTTCGTTATGTCTCTGCCCCTCCCATCTGTCTGAGAAAACCTGTGCAACGAATCGACCATGCCAACGCCACCTGGAGATGCTTCCTCACTTCCTTCCTTCACTCTTGATCCCATTTCTTCCACAAATTGATGACTTGCTGGGATCACTCTCCGACATGCGTTATCTTTCTTGGGTCTGGTCGGTCCCATGTTCACGCTCACGCATCCCGGAGCATGCTACATCGCTAACATAAACTAGATTGAGACTGCATTGCATGATTGGCAAGGAGGTGTGCGCCGGAGGGGAACGAGTAGAGGTCAGAGTCAGAGAAGAGTAGCACGAGTGAGAAGGGAGTGGATAGAGGTGGAGCGCGTTCGAGAAAAGTGGTCATTGAGCTGAGTAGAGTTGGTGGTGAACAAAACACGAGGGGTGGCGGCGTGGGTTGTTGACAAAGAGAGAAGGCGAACTCGAAGAAGATGCTTTAGGAGAAAGCGAACGAATGTATGCGCGAAGTCGGTTTGGGAACGCGAAAGTGGTGCGAAAAGATACCGATCTCACGGCGGCTGCGAGCGGAGGCGAACGAGCGAGTTCGGGAAGGTCAAAGCAGAGAAGCTGGAGCGCGAGCGCGACAACGTGCGGAAGTCGGTCAGGTTCTGAAAGAGCAAAAGGGAGCTGGAATTGTTCGGAGTACGAGCTACTCTGCCTCCTTAACAGGCAGGAAGCATGTTTATATACAACGAATCGTACCTACAGTTCATAGCAAAGGAGGGGCCATATGGGTGGAGAAGGCAGGGCCAAAGTGTGGACAGTCGCGGGAACGCCGAGGAAAGGAGTGAGGAGGCGCTCCATCATCGAAAGGGCAGTGGTGGTGAGGTTGTAGCGAAGGTGATGATAGCGGTATTTTCCCCCAAGTGGCCTCAGCACTGGAGCTAATGGAAGGTAGAATAGTATGGTAGAAATGACAGGTCAGTATAATCGAACAGACTAGGTATAGGGGCGTACTATTCCACATGATGGCGGCTCAATTGTTCGACCAGGCTACCACAGGTGCGGATTTCCCACGGTAAAAACCGGGGCTGAAGACGACAGTCAAACCGCTACCACCACCAGAAGTCAGGGCCACCTGTCCTAGCCTTCATATAACCGTGGCACAACATCTAAAGCCTACCAATCAAATGCCACACCAGTCAAATAATAGGAGACTCCCATATAATTCACTGTGTGAACAACTGCCCCACCAGGTGAATGACAGAGACACCCCTCTGTGATCTCCCCCCATAACTAGTGCTGACTGGCTCAATAACCCCCCACCTTGAGCCTGCACCCCCCACCAAGACCAGATACCATCACCTCATGAGGATCCCACAAATGAAACCAGACTGACACTGAGAACACAGATGGCCATGACATCTGAGCCAGACAAACAGACCCTAACCCTCATACACTACACAACCCCATGACCCCAACCCAAACTTAGTGAGAAACCCATACACCGACCTTCCCCAGGTAGACTAAGTGCCCACCCAAATGTAAAACCTACCTAGACCTGCTATAGTAAAACACCCTTGCCCCCTTGCCATAAAACTGTGTCACTCTAGTCATGTAAAAGCCCTTCACAGCTACCCATGAATGACAATAGGCCCCCCCTTGCCACCAGAGATTGAAACCCCCCACCTCCTACAACTGATGCCACCACCACCACAAGCCATGCCCCACCCCACTTCATACCTCAAAGGACTCCCTTGACCAATGCAACACAATACAGGATGACAGTGTGCTCTACAAGGTCAGAACCACCCATCTGAGCCATGGCCACCAATGGCCCCTAACACTAATAATAAATACCTTTCTATCCATCCTTACAACCAATGCCAGTCACCACCCCAATGGGCAAAACTACCATTAATACTATTTTGCAACATAACACAAGGCTCCCCTCACCCTGCTCCTAAGCCACACAACAAACCATACATCCAACACATTCAAAAGACAACCCTACATATCACTGGCAGCCCACTAAGAAAATAGATGATACAATTGTCAATGCATCAACCCCCTCCACATACCTCTCACAAAATGCCACCACTATACTACCACATGCCACCCATAAGGCACTTCTATTCCCCAAAACTCAGTCCACTCAAAACCAGGATTTAAATAATTGCATAGATAATAAAATGAGATAATAACTCCCATAAATTAGTTGAAAACACCTGCCTGACTAGCTCCAAAACCATGAGGTTTTAGTGGGTAGGGGGCTGCCCTAGGTACCTGAATCCTACACTGGCCCCCCAAGGTCATGTGTAAATGCATTTCTCTCTCACATCCAGTCCCCCACACCAGCTTTAGCATGTTAGATAGGGCTGATCCACTTTCTTCCACTGTCTAAAAATTATTTGCCATAATTAGTTATAGTATTAATTACAAGAATAAAACACTTTCCAAAAAAAGAAAAAGTAAGGAGAGAGAAAAGGAATGGTATGGTGATGGAGAGAATGAAGCAGGTATTGCCCTTTCACATTTTGTATGTGTGCTGGCATGATGATAGGGTCAACAAAGAAGAGGCGATGACTACTAATATCAAAAGTGTCAGAGCTAAAGGAATGTTGCTCAATCTTGTGTGTGAAAGTGTTGTGATCTACCCTTCTTTCGGTTCATCTCTGAAACTTTTCTTATTGTTCTCCACTTTTCACCCTCATACCCTTGGTTACCGTTCCATCCCTTGTTATTGATGGTTTCTATTGTTTCACCTATTGTGTTTCATCTATTGTTTGAGCTCCTTTTGCTACTGGCTTAGTGTTATCTATTGTTCTGCATATGGTACTGTACAGCCTCGCTAGATACAGTATTTAAGCGCCTGTAGAAGCTGGGGAATGCCCCAAGCTTAGCTTTGTCCCATTTTCCTGTCACATCCCTTGCCCTGTATACTCTCTCAAATCACAACTTGCTTGTGCTGGCTTACATCTTGCTTGACCTAAGCACACCTCAAGGAACCCTTGTGTTCCTCTTCCTCCTCTGCCTCTCTCTCATCGTCCTCCTCTTCTGTGAAACCAGAAGATCGACTCTGTCTGCAGACTGAGTCATTGTCTGACTCAGCCTTGAGACGCTAAGGCCCCATTTACCAACCGGGAATTCTTGAATCTTGAACTTGAACTTGGATTTTGGTATTTTCTGGGGGTGACAGGAGTCACAGGCGTGATGAATGATAACTTGATTAACTAATATGAGTTTCTTTAATTATAATTTCTTTAATTATAATTATGAGCTCTTGTCCCACCAGATTTGCAAATTCGCTTGTTGTAATTGCATATTCGCATGTGTGCATATTCACATGAGGTAACACATGATTTGTAAAAAAAATATTTCTACATCGTGTCGGCCAGATGGCGATATGGAGGGCATAGTTTGTATATACATGAAATTCTATGCTAGTCAACATGCGCCCTTCAAATTCTCATTCTCACATATTGCTCCCACATGTCACCAGCAATTCTGTCTTGCCTGCAATTCACTCGCTCCCTCTCACGCTGTGTCACTGGGCCTTCAGCAAGTTCACCAGCCTCCTCCTCATCTTGAGAGCCCATGTGGAGCTCAGCCACATCATCAAAAGTGGAAATCTCCCTAGGATCATACTCACAAATAAAATTGTGCAGTGCTGCAAGTGCAGCTGGGATGCGCGCCTGAATTGACATGTTATAGTTAAGGGGACGATCAAGTAATTGGAACCGTCGCTTGAGGATTCCAAAGATGTGTTCTACAACATTGCAAGCTTGAGCATGACGCAGATTGAACAACTCCTCACGCGTGCGTGGCCTGGGACAAATGTCAGTGAGAAAACTCAGGAGATGAGAAACATTACCTTGTGTTTGCATGACCCCATTTGGCGAGATGGTACCGCACGCCTCAATAAGGGGTGAGAAGTACATCTGATGAGGCAAAGCCTCCATCGCCAAGATAATACTTTCCGCTTGGGATAAAAAAATCAGAAAGTCGTGCGTCAAGGAAGAGTGTTGCATCAGCAGTGGAACCCTCCCAACCAGTCAGGAGATAGGTGAAGCGGAGGTCAAAAGATCATGCCACAAGGCAGTTCTGTGTGATTACTCCTTTGTGGTTCCTCGCCATGTCACGCTCGTCAGCAGTGGCAGAACACTTGATATGTGTGCCATCGACAGCACCTAGGGCATCCTTGAGATATGGATAGAGCTTGGGGTTACTTCAGATAAAGGGGTGAGGGGGCAAATTGGCATCAGGGAGCTGCACAAATGTGGTATAGAAGGGGGGGCTTGAGAGAACTCCAAGAATTTTTTTAAAATACCTAACTGCCTGTCAGAACAAGTGTGAAGAAACCCAAGTGATACATACTTTGAAATGGTGCAGGGTGACCGCTGGAAATGCTCTCCGACATGAGTTGATGACAGCCCTGTAACAGCAGTATAGAGGAAGATGGAGATTTGTTCTTCAATTAGGACATGTCATGATGAGGCAACACCGAGGTTTCGGATGGTCCGCCGGAGGGTGTCAAAGACATGTTTATGTACTCCAAGCTCGCTCTGAATGCGCTCTGGATGGCCAGTGAGTAGTTCATGAACCCACGCAGCCCCAGTTAATGCTGATGTGTGATATGGAATACGACGAGGATGGATGGCTTGGAGGAGTTGTATATATGCTTCACAGCAAAGCAAGACAAGAGTCGACATATGCAAGAGGACCACAAGTCGTTGGCGTCGCTTCTTTACCAGTCGTTGATTGGGCATTGGGGGGGGAAATGATGGGATGGACAACGCAACACTTTGAAAGTTTTTCTTTGCCGCCAAGCAGACTGAGTCAGCATAGACGGACTCAGTCCACCCTGTGACCGCATGATACCATCAATGACAAATTATTTTACATACACATAACACATGACAACATGACATTTGAAATTACAATTACAATTTGGTTTGTGCTAACATATTACATATGTATTGATGCGCAAGATCACGCAATTCTGGATCCTTATCTAATCCAAGTGTGAGGTAACTATCAACATCTGCAATATTGCCATTGGAGAGGAGGCTGAGTGCTGGGACAATGTCGCCCGTTGGCAGCCAGTGACCATCCTTGATATCAGTGGCAAGGGTTTTGACTGCCAGCGACCGACGCGCATGCTCAGGAACTGTCATAAGCACAGGTACAACAGCACCCGTAGACACATTCCCAAGTTGTTCATCAAGTGAGGGTGCAGCTTCAAGGGCAGGCTTGGGCTCAGGCTCGTTGAGAGCTTGCACAGTTGAGTCAAAGGACTCAATGACCCTGTTCATGACCGCTGACATACCAATGACAGCGGATGCTGCAGTGTCGGTCCTTTGTTTTTTGCTTGACGTTTCACTTACGGAGATGTGATCGGATCTATGCTTCCAAACTGAGAAGCAGGGTGAGAGGAGAGGCATTTGATAGTGAAGTTGATGAGAAATGCACCACCATCAAATTGAGATCCAAATGAGTTGGGGGACAGACGAGAAGTTGACTGGGATGGAGGATCTGAATCTGCACGAAGTGTTTTCTGTGTACCCCGATAGGCACTTTTGCCTTTGGATTTCGATCCAACAAGAGACTCCATAGCCTCGCAATGTGACCAGCCCTTGTTGCAGTACTTCTTGGCACTTGGTTTTTTCTGCTAAGGTCAGATGTTGTTAAAGAAGCAGGAGTTATACACACACCTTGACTAAATCAGCCCACTGCCCCTCCATTTCTAACCCTACATCCACTCCTTTCTCATCATCCCAGGGAAACCCAGACTGTAGCTTGAGGAAGGAGATGATACTGTATTCAGTCTTCAACTGTTGGACGGCATCAGTGTTGAGGGAAGGGATGAAGTGGACGATACAGCACCCTGTTCCATTTTGTTTTGCATGTGCTCCCAGTCTTGACGCCACCCTTCTCACAAAGGGGGTTGATCTGAGAGGCTGCGTCGTTGAAGATGTGGTCCTTGAACATAGAGTTGGAGGTCATTTCGTCCCTATGCTCCAAAAGAAAATCTAAAAAGGCTGCTTCATCCTTAGTTGTCCATGTGGCGTTACCATCTGCTTGACTTTCTCCCACAGAAGAATCAGAGGCTGAGCGGGTCTGCATGTATGATGGGGGTACCGAACAAAGGAGGTATGGAGGGAGGAGGGGATTAAAAAAAGAAGGCAAGAGAAAAACGCACACCACGCATACATGGAAAAAGACAACGGAGGGAAAGTCCCAAACAAAGCCAAGTACCGACTCCTGAGTCAACTCCAAGTATGCGGACATCTAACTTCACACACGCGAATATGCAATTATAACAAGCGAATTTGCAAATCTGGTGGGAAAGAGCTCATAATTATAATTAAAGAAATTATAATTAAAGAAACTCGTATTAGTTAATCAAGTTATCATTCATCACACCTGTGACTCCTGTCACCCCTGGAAAATACCAAAATCCGAGTTCAAGTTCAAGATTCAAGAATTCTCGGTTGGTAAATGGGGCCTAAACCTTTGACCCAGCCTCCCTGAGCCGGCCCCACTGAAACCCTTGAACCAAGTCACAGGGACTTGGCCCCACTGAATCTTGAGCTAACACTCTTACGGCCATGACACCATAACAGAAAGACTGAGGGAAAAATGGATGACAAGTAATTTGAATATTTACACATATGGTCTGGCTCTGTCTGTTCACACACCACCAGGTGGCTGCACATCCAACATGCCCCCTCAGCCCTGGTGGTGTGTGTTCACTCCCATATCCTTTGACATTCATGTTTCTCCCTGCTGAGTGTTATGATTTGCTCCTCTTTCAGTTCATCACCAAAACATTTTCTCCACCCTCATCCCCTTGGTTATTTGTCACCCCTTGATTCTGATTGTCCCTTATTGTTCTATGCATTTCACCTATTGTTGATCTCCTTTTGCTACTGGCTTAGCTCTATCTATTGTTCTGCATATAGTACTGTACAGCTTCCCACCATCAAACAAGAGCCCTTCTCACCCAAAGTTAAACAACACATCATCAACCAGTGTACCCTCATCATCCCTGATGATGCTGAACTTCAGGACCTCTCTGCCACCCTCAACCCACTAGCCATTCATGAGGGAAGCTCCTCACCCACCCTACTGAAATGGACCCCACTCACCCTGGACCCCCCTGGTTCATCTATGAGCTGTATACACATGTTCCCCCTTTCTATATCAACTTTAATAAGTGATGACATCTTCTACCTTACTGTACCTATGTATTGCCTTGTGGAATGATGAACCTATGCTTTTAGGAACTATGGGTCAAGGAGAGCCTGCTTATGGAGAAAAACTCATCATTCTGCCTGTCATCTCTGCCCCCAACCCCTCAGTCACTACCTCTGACCTCCACCTCTTAGTCGAGGACCATCCCTTTCATTTTGATGTTGCTCAGGCACTCAAAAACCTTCATGACCCTGGCACCCTTGCTGATGTCTACCAACTTCATAATGGTGGGTTACAGTTAAAGGTTCTGGAAGCTAAATGCACTGCCATCCAAGGAGCCATAGACATACTCCAACAACAACTTGCCAATCAGCTCCATGTGATCCAAGCCTTCACCAAGGAGTCCACCACCATCCACAGTTGCCTCCATGCTAATAACACATCTATCTGGGTTTGTCATCAACTCAATGCCATGGCAGCTGACAGTGGTCTCACTCATAAAATGGGCCCCTTCTATTCATTTGCAGGAAGTTATGAGAAGGTCAAAAACCTGAAACAACTGTCAACCCTCTCCTCCCCACTTCACCTGTCCACCCTCCTCTTTCCCTGACCCCCCACTTAAGTACCTTCCCTGAGTTGTTGACCAATCCCAGAATGATGCCCCCATGGAGGCCCCCTGTCATAGTAACTAGCTGTGTCAGTTCTCAAGCCTGAAGACAAATTTGATAGTAGATGTGCATTTGAAGAATGGGCCGGTTCCCATGGTAAAGAATAAGGATCCCTGCAGCGGTCGAAGTGTTTTATGCTAAACAGGTTATGGCCAATAGACCCTTCCTAGTACAACTTGGTCTGTTGAGAAGCTAGGGTAAGTTGTAATGGGATAGACTAGGGCTGGTTCCACTAGCTATATGCACTTAGGAACTCTGTTACCCTAAGCAATGCAAAGAGAAAGTGAGTAGATAGAGGTTTGAAGGAGAAGAGCTCTTCTCAGTAGAGTGAAGAGAGACTCTTAGGGAAGGAAAGGATAGGTAGAGTAGATGGTGGTTGGTGTGTGTGAAGAGTTGGTGAGATGGAGATGAGGATGTGGTTTGAGGATTAGGAGTGAAGTGGGTTGCAGGTGAATATGTTGGACAAGAGTAGGTTGGATTCTACAAGAGACCAAGCTTAAGGCTTTGGTCTCAAAGTACTGAGCTTATATATACAGGAGAAGTGCAGCAATAGCCATGCTTTGACTGTACTACTAGTATAGTAGGAGTCATAATAAGTAGGAGTCATAGAAATGAAGCCACAAATGAGTCAAAACCAAGTAGCTGTGCTGTGCAGTTAAGTGCGCAGCAATGCACAGTCAAAATTTAGAAGGGAATATAAAAGGAAAGAGAACCAAACAAAGGGAAAGTAACAGCAATCCAGTGTTACCTGGATGTGTATGGATCACATGATAACACAGAAGGGATCACAAGACATAAGAGATCATGAGACCAGTAAGTAAAGGGACATACACAAGCAAGCAGTCCATAGCAAAAAAGGTAAGAAATAGACATAAAAGGAAAATGGTGTAACACCCCCTCTCATTTTACACAAATGTTCTCCAACAACACCAGTACCTTCAGTACCCCTCTCACCCCTGCATGCATGACCAAGGCACAACACCAACAGCTCCAGAAATGTCAGCATGTCTGCAAACATTGCAGTATCAAGGGACACTGAAACAAGGATTGCAATAAGCCCCACACTCACCATGAAGGATTGTGTCTTGAGGAAGACTCATAGGAATTACAGGGGATATTGTCCCAAGACAGGACCACAGAACACTTGGTTGGATGGCAAAGGGGATGACTTCTATGAGTCAGGACCTGACACTGATCAGTTTGGAGAACTAAGTGTGAGGGGGGCATGATGTTGTGATCTACCCCTCTCTGACTTGCCCCTAACCCTTGAATTCTTTCATTACTAATTTTACATTCCACCCTCATCCCCTTGGTTATGGTTTCATCCCTTGATTGTGATCATCCCTTATTGTTTCATCTCTTGTGTTTCATCTATTGTCTGACCCCTTTTTGCTACTGGTCTAGTTTTATCTATTGTTCTGCATATAGTACTGTACAGCCTCGCTACATACAGTATTTAAGCACCTGTAGAAGCTGGGTAATGTACCAAGCTTAGTTTTGTCTCATTTTCCTGTCACATCCCTTGCCTTGTATCCTTCTCAATCACAACTTGCTTGTGCTGGCTTACACTCTGCTTGACTTGAGCTTGCCACAAGGAACCTTCATGTTCCTCTTCCTCCTCTGCTTCTCTCTCATTATCCTTCTCTTCTGTGAAACCAGAATATTGACTCTGTCTGTGGATTAGTTATTGTCTGACTAAATCTTGAGATGCTAATGTCAAGACTCACTGTTGAACAATCCAGTTCAAGAGTGTGCTAAAAGTTTGGAGACAAGTCAACTAAGTTCTAGGACAAAGTTGGCAAAGAGTACAGTCCAAACAAGTAACAAGTACCAGAGGGGAACTGTTACTGGTTGTGAGAGATGATCACAGAAAGAGAGGGCCAGGGTGTGCTAGATAAGGCAGTCTTAAGGAGTACCTTTGGAAATGGAGTGCCACAAATCAAATGGACAGTCTGAAGACTGTCCACTACTTTATTGAGTGCTTATATATTACAAGAGAGCTGCTAAATAGGGAACAAGTCATAACCTTGTTATCAAGCACAATTGATGGATGAGTAAGAAGTCGGAGTACACTTACTGAGCATGCTCAGTCATGTTCAGTAAGCTGCTGAGTAAGAAGGCTCTTATTAATGAGTAAGAGCCTTTACTATCCACATGTTCACTGCTTTAGTACACATGCAAAGCACCTCATTCATTTGCTGTTAGTTAGTTTAGGGCCAGTCATTTGAGGACTTGTAGTTTGGTTCAGGGAATAGAGTGCTAAACCCTTGAACTGGTCTCCTTTGAGCTGGCCCCCATTGAACCATTGAACCAAGTCAAGGGACTTGGCCCCACTGAACTTCAAGCTAATGCTCCAATGGCTGCTATGCTATAACAGCTCATAACACTGACTCCATTTGTTCCCTTTGACTTGCTTGTTACTGATCAGTTTTGTTTACCTGAGTAAACAATACTGTTTTGGATTCATACAGTACTTATGCCTTGTTTCACAGCATCATTGCTCTGGCTCATCTTGTCTCACATCCATG
Organism: Russula earlei; assembly: GCA_025769875.1. Taxonomy (NCBI): domain Eukaryota; kingdom Fungi; phylum Basidiomycota; class Agaricomycetes; order Russulales; family Russulaceae; genus Russula; species Russula earlei. Next base: position 106,987 of record JAGFNK010000004.1, read on the forward strand.
TCTCACACTCTCAACTTGTGTCTTTCTGTCTCCCCAATCCCCCAATATCCCCCTCTCTCATAGTTCACATCTTGTATATCAACATCTAGTTACACCTCAGAACAAGAGACCTGTTTTTCCCTTCTTCTGTGTGTGTTTTCATGAACTCAGCAAACCACTGCCTGCTGCATCTTAAAGTTCTCAACTTGCCTTCAACCTGCAACTCCTTTATCTTCACCTCTTGCCTTCCAGTCTTTCCCTTCTTGCCCACTTGCCTTTTTCTCTAGTGCTTGGTAACTTTCTTGCTCCTCTTCCCCCCTCTCTCTCCTCTTCTTGGTCTCAGCAGCATCACAATCTCACACACACATCCCTGGACTTGCTACACTGCATACTCAGAATGTATCTTTACTCTGTTAGAGCTAGCTCAACTCATGGGGTATATTAGATGATTGTATTCTGTCTTCTAAGGCTCACATGTAGCTAAGTATCTGGGCTTAGACTTTCTTGTTGTAGTTTGAATTCATATGAACAGGTTGCACATCTGATCCCTTTTGAGTTATTTGCAACAAGGACATCAGACATCCAGCCAGTTGCCTTCAAATCAGACTTGGATCTTAGTGGGAAAATACAAACAAGATTCAATTATAAGAATGCTAACTATGTTATTTGGCTTGAGTAAAATTGTAATGAAATGTAAAGCCCAGATCTTTGCATTGAGTTTCATATGTGTGGTCAGTCTCTGTCATTGGGGCAATTGATCCCCATTGGGTGTGATTGATCCTCATTGGCTGATTATTGCCATATAATGAGTAGACCATTCTTATTTAAAAATTTGGTGTCATATTTGTGGATGCACTTTATGTCTCAATTTATCCAATATAAATCCATGTATCAACATATGTCATTGTGTTAAGTTTATCCAAGTCTGCTAAGGCTAGATTGATTGAGGAAATTAAGTGTATAACCCCACTGGTGATTCAGGGTGACTCATGTTGCATCTTAGGTTACATAACTTGGGAACTGAGCTGCCCTCTCTTAAGCATTCAACTAATTTCTAATTGTTTGGGTTGACATATTTACAATAATGCAATGCATGAGGGCAACAAATCAATGAATTTTTTAAAAATAATAATTTGCAATCTGAGTTGAGTTTTAGTGGACTGTCTTATCAATTCCTGTCTGTTGTGATTCCTGCCATCATGTAAAGATTTGCTGGTGGCCATTGGAGTTTCAACACTTCAACCATAACCCCCATCATCTTTCTTTCTGCTGCATTCCTGGATAACAGCAGACTTTGGTCAATACGATGCCTGATAAAGAGGGTAAGAAGAAAACTAGCAAAGATCCTAATGACTGGACAGTTGAGGAAGTTGTAGATTGGTTGAAGGGTAGAGGATTCAAGCAGGAAGTGTGTGATATGTTCATTGGTGCATTGTCTCACAACTTATTCTTATTCAGGCTATCTGGGCTATATTAATTCCTGAGCAGCCCAACAAATCACTGGCAACAGCCTTCTTAGCCTTAATGCAGGTCTCCTCAAGTCTGAATTTGGGGTCATCCCTTATGGTACATCACTACAAACAGTATTTAAGCACCTGTAGAAGCTGGGGAATGCCTCAAGCTTAGCTTTGTCTCATATCCTGTCACAATCCCTGCCCTGTATCCTCTCTCAATCACAACTTGTTGTGCTGGCCTTTACTCTACTTGACTTGAGCTCTCCACAAGGAACCCTTGTGTTCCTCTTCCTCCTCTGCTTCTCTCTCATCACCCTTGTCTTCTGTGAAATAACCAGAAGATCAACTCTGTCTGTGGACTAGTCATAGCATGATTTAGTCCTGAGATGCTAAACCTCTGAACTGGTCTCCTTGAGCTGGCCCCCATTGAACCACTGAACCAAGTCCAGGGACTTGGCCCCCACTGAACCTTGAGCTAATGCTCCAACAGCCATGATGCCATAACACTGAGTCCCTTTGTCAAGGCATCAGCAGCCTGGTCCTCAGTTGGAGTGTATGCAAGATTGATCTCTCATGTGTTGAGCTTTTGGTGCAGGAAGTGGTGTTGCACCTTGATGTGCATGGTGCAATCATGGAATTCTGGGTTCTTGGCAATGGTTATGGCAGATTGATTATCAATGTGGAGTGTGGTGGGGAGATGGGGGCCTTGGCCCAGTTTGATGAGTAACTGTTTCAACCATACAGCTTCTTTTGCTGCATGTGTGGCCACAATGTACACCACTTCCATAGTCAAGAGGACCACTGATGTTTGTTTTTTAGAGCTCCAGCTTATGGCCCCTTCTGCCAACATGAAGACAAAACCAGAGGTTGACTTCCTGTTGTTCACATTGCTAGCCCAGTCCACATTAACATATCCAGTCAAAGTCAATTAGGTATTGTGTCTGCATTGTACTGTAAAACAAGGCAGGGGCCACTCATTGCCTAGATATACTGGATTGCATGCTCAAGTGGGCAATGGTGCTCATTGCCTGGGCAAGTGGCATGCCATCCAAGTGCAGTGATGGTATATGCAAGGTCAGGTCATGTAGAGTATAGCATGGGTTGTACCATAGGTGATTTTGATTGACATCATACCTGTACCTAGCAATACCATACCCATTTTAACACCTTACCCATGAGGACAGGTTTAACCTTCAGTATTTATTATATTACCATAGTTTCAATACACCATAGATATTCCACAGTCAACAAGCTACAAGATAGGTACCAAGATAAAAAAAAGTATTCAGTCATTGGGAACTTCAGGCTCCTCCTCACTTAAGCCCTGCTTCTGCTTTCTGTTGCTGTACTGAATAGCCTCAACAACATCATGAGTAGTAACCAGATCCTTCCTGCTCCAGTCACCAAAGCACAACAAGGGGCAGATTAATCCCCTAGATAGTCAATTGCATGTGAAGTGAAATAGCTGTTGGCCCTGTGATCCAAGGACAGATTGGAGGGTGCATCAGGAAAAACCTCACTTGATAATTTGTAATGATTATTGATAATGCTTCAATATTCTAGATTATCACTCAGAAGCCTTGGCCCCCATAACCAAGCTGTGATTTATTAATAAATTATCATGGAAGCTAACCCACAATAATCTCATCTGGATCATTGAAAATTTATCACTTGGTATTCAGATGTTGCAATGTAATAAACAGTGATAATATTGTTTGCTATGCTACAACTAAGTTATATTATCCAAGTGTCCCAATAGCATTATGAAATTGATGGTACATGCCAGGTATGATGACCAGCTGATGACTGTAGAAATGTGAATAGGGGTTTTTAGAACAGAGACAACTCACATGTAGATCAAGTTGCTTTAGTGGTTGTTGAAACCACATATGAAGCAAGACTCAAACTTGAAGGGCATTAAGGTCAAGCTTAGCAATTGGTACTTTTGAGATTTGAGTTGAACAAGTCAAAACAGAGGCCATGCTGTAATTGGATAGTCAGTGATACAATGACCACACAATATAGCAAACAATGTACTCACCTTAAGAGAGAGTATAGATTGGCCATCATATTGTGAAACACACCATTATGATTCTCCTGGAAGTGCTTGAGTGTTTGAATGTGGCCATGATAAACATCAAGGTATGTATTTGCTGAAAATTCTGCAGTTTGATGCTCATCATGAGACCACTCATAGATTGCAGCATGACAGGGACCTTATGGCTCACCACTGCATTATGGCCCTCAAATGTTGGGAACAAGTGGACAAAGTGCACAGCAAACAACATAGACTCTCCACCAAAATATAATTCTTGAATGACCTGGGTGATATGGTTATTATGATATGAGCATGTGCACATCATAAGGCCACTTGACACCTAGGAAGGAGTGAGCAATCAGTGGTCTTTGAATTCACTGCAGAACAATGGAATCCAAGCACATGGCTGTAGATAGCATTAGTGAGGTAATGTTTGAAAATATATCACATACCAGATGTATCAGTTTCAACATATACTGATCATCCTGCTTTAGTTGCTCACAGATTTCTGATGCACCTGGTTTATACTTCTCAGCCACAGCAAGGAGTGAGTCCTGAATAATAATCAATGACATGGTAGAAGTTGGAAAGGTGCAACAAAATACAAGTGATGCCTGGACCCATGAAATGGCATCATGGACAATAACCTGAATGAGCTGCTGCTGCCCCAGACAGTGTAAACCTGATTGATCCCAGAACAAGCTGAAGATTAGTCTTGGCAGGCCCCCTACATTCAGCTGTCTCTGGAACACCACCACACTGGGCTGACACATCACAAGCATCATCAACAAACCCCCTGCCAGTGTTTGCAGTAGAGGAACTGGATGGTCCTTGCTAAGATGGCCTCTAAAATGTTTCTGTAAGTTGGAGTCAGAAAAACAACATCATGGATGCACCTCTAGTCTTGTCACCACCTCAAAGTTCAATGGGTGTTTCTGAGCAAGCCCATCATCCCAATCAGGCTCAGTTTGGGCATCACTATCCTCTTTGACTTGAGCTTCAGAGTCTTCAGAATCAGAAGAGAGGGGAAGTGGGGGGAGGGGAGGTGGAGAGAAAATCTGAGGCTGGCACCAGCAAACTTGTGCTGAAATTTTTTCAAACTCAGATTGAAAACACAATCAGTAAGCACATGACCCACCTGGTATGGCACCTGTGTTGTTCACATCAATCACTGATCCACTGCTGCCTGTTTGCTGCAGCTGGCTTGTCACTAATTCAAGCTGCATCAGATGAGCATAAGGAGGGCCTTCACTTTGATGTCAACATGATTTACTAAAGGTGTGCTTCACATACCTGCTTTGTGCACTTTCTTCATGGGGGGTATCTTTATAGGGGGTATCTCAGATGTAGATGCTGCCAGATGGGTGGGAGGTGGTATGTTTCATTCCTGCTTGCTATCATGTCAGATAAGATAACTTACAACCTCTTGGACCCACCTCACTGTTCAGTGTAGTGAATGCTCAGTCTTATTGTAGAAGACTATATTAAAGAGTGTTCTAACCTGTAGCAAATGCTAAAGGAGTAATTAGTTACATGTGCGAAGTACATGAGTGTGTGACTGACCTCAGTCTTATTGTAGAAGACTGAGGGACAAGAAAATTCCATAAAACGAACTATATACATTTCCACTTGTTTGTCACGCACCACGTAAGTGCATGACTGACTTGTCACGCTGTGGCTGGCCACAACTCCAACGTTCAGAGTTTGTTTTGGTTGTTTTGAGGGCTTGGTGTCTACATGCACCATGTTGTACTCTCTGTGTAGGCTCTAATGAAGAGACTTTGTCATTTTGTCCTGGTGCAATTGTCCAAGAACAACTTATGTGAGGGGTTATCAATAATTAGCAACAGGAATGAGCAATATGTCAAGTGATAAGAGATAAGGAAAACAAAAGGAATGATATGTAGAACAGAAGCAGAAATGACAGGAATGGGGTGAATAAAGACATAGTGGCTCAAATATACATCCTCTCTCATATTGATATTGTGAGTCCAAGTGCTACTGACACTGCAATAGTTTTATCTTCCATCCACCTTGCAATCATGAATACCACATATACTCAATGCCTGGGCTGCAATAAAGCCTTTACCAATCATGGATACTGCCTTCACATCACCACAGCTCAACACATCAGCTGTCAAAAGGTGCATGCACTGTCACAAGCTTCTAATTTCATTGGCAGCATGGCATCAATGGTGTCAAATGGAGTGATCACTGGGGAAACCAGTGGTGTGGGTGAGTTAATCCTGTCTTGACAGTGTGATCACAATGTCATGAGTTCAATGCACCAGATGCCAGTGATGGTGATAAATATGAAGAATTTCTCACTAATTACTATGTTTCAGATGACAATAGTGATAATCCTGATAACATTGCTGACAACACTAGCACCATCAATGACAACACATATGAAACTCACAGTGGTGTGGATTGTGCTGAAGCAATCATTCCAGAAAGAGTGTCAACACTGCATCTGGAGGCATACAATTCAGCCTTGGAGACCACATGCCCAGCCATTATTGACAAATTTCCTTATAGCCATCCTGGTGCACTAATTTCTGGTGCACATCAAGGTTCTCCTGTGCATGATGCCAGTCATGACACACCTAAAGATTCCATCTGGGCATCATTTCACTCCCAATTGAATGTGCTGGCAAATTGCACATTGGGCTAAGATGTGTGGCCCAACATCATTGGCAATGGCAGATTTACTTGTGATTCCCAATGTATGAATGCTGTTATTTTTCTTCACTATTTCACCATTGATGCTTATGTGGAAGGTTGTTCAGAGGCTTGGGTTATCATATGGCACAATCAACAAGTTGAATGCCCTGATCAATAGTTTGCCTGGAGGATTCACACAATTTCTGACTAAAGCACAAGAAATGCCCCAGTATATTGAAGACACCCTAATTAAGATAATCAGAGACTTTGTATGGGAGGATAACTCCTCCCCAAGAATAGCCCTTGACATACTGTACCACCCCATTAATGAAGGTGGAATAAACCTACTTGACATCAATTCCCAAAATGATACAATAGACATCCTCTGGCTGAAAGACTATCTCAATCTCTCCCTGAACTGACTGACATGGGCACAAGTAGCTGACTTAATAATTAATGAAACAGCCCCCTCCAAAATACCCCCCCTAGCCTGTATAAACTGCTTCCTCCTGCCATGGAACCCCCCATGCAGGGGTAAATGCCTCAACATGTTAAACACAGACATCTCCAGAATGCTCAAAGTGACAAAAAAGTATGGTATGTCCATGGAAGCAATAAGACTCTCCCCAAACCTGAAAACCCAAATCCCAGCCTGGTACTACCCTAACATGGAACAATCCTGGCAAACCAGAATAACCAAATGTCTGCTCAAAACACACAACCTATGTACCATTGAAGATCTCATCAGAACCTCAGCTTGTCTGCACAAACAACACCCTGGCTCTCCAAATGAAAACTCCACACACTGTGCCTGCCCAGATGTTACCGAGTGGTTTGGGGTCCGGAAGATGCCGGAACACCTGAACTATGGACTGCACCGTTTGCATTATGCGTGCGTCAGATCTTGATCGTTTATGTTCCTTGATATCACATTCAGAGCGCGTTGATCGTATCTTTCAGAAGATGTACTGAAGAAGCAATGAGTAGCATTGCTTCTGTCCCAGATGTTCCTGTACCGCCACGTACGTCGATTCCTTGATTGGGGAAGCACTTAATGCTTCCAGCACCAAGATCGTTTACATAGAAGCAACTTCGCTTCTATGAGCCATATTTTGCTTCTATAGCACCGACTAGTACTACAGTAGTACAAACCTTATCCCTGTAGGGCTATATAAAGCCCCCAGTCGTAACAGTTGAGCCCTAAGCTCGACTTAGTTTGCCAATCCCAAACAGTTGACTCCTACCCCGTCTGCAGAGCCCCTCTCATCTTGTTGTCATACTCTAGAAGGATCTAATACTCCTTCCCCTCCACGAGTATTGCTTGCTTAACTCAAGCATATCTGCATTGGTAGGACGCGTTTATAGACGTGACCATTGATCTTATTTAAGGCACTTTGGAGCCTTAACACCAGACTGTGTGAGAGACAGACAAGAGGGATGCAGAATCCCCCACTCCTATGCTGCAGAAAGCCTATCAAGACTCAATCAAATTGCACCCAAATACAATCCCCTTATCCTAGATGACATGAATCAAACTATGTCATATCACCCTCCTAGAAAGCAAAAAACCTAGAAGTGAAACAGTCCAACTCAGAAATGAGGTTTGACCCAAGCATAACATGTAAAAACAACTTAGCAGACTGCTTCCAGATCTTCACCAACCTGAACAAATCCAGCAGGTTACCAGTACACAGACTACCACCAAATGGTGCACACCTGAGACACCCCAACATTAAAATAATATACACAGATGAAGCATGCTTCAACAATGGAAAATGAAATGTTGAGATCAGCACTGGCCTGAGCCCCAAGTGTGTTGTGATGCAATCACAACTTTGATGCATTGACACATTGGATCACTTGGACCAGGCATTACCAGCTTTAGCTCATACACTGCAGCATGTGTTAGAGACACTGATAAGATGATTTAGAACAATCAGTAGCTAGTTACCACTGATCCTCAGAAATACTTAGTGATCCATAATGGTAGTTTGCTGTACCACACTTGGTGGTGGTCTGAGGTACTTAAGAACACCACAAAGCATGTAGATCACTTCAGTTTTGTATCAACCAAACTGAAGTGAGTACTTACTCTATGATATCTTATCACTCTGTACTGATAACATGTTGTAGCTATTGTCTGATAGGTACATATTTAACTTCAGTTTTGTGTTAACAAATTGAACTATTGTCTGATAGATCGGCCTGTGATCTTAACATCTGCTGCTATTTAATCACACATACTGTGCTCTTCAACACTAAATGCACAGTGTGGTAGTGGAATATGGTTTGGACCAAACAATGAACAAAATGCTGCCCTCAAATCTCCAGTACCCCACAATCCAACCAGGTCAGTGAACTAGCAGCCATAAGCATGACCCCCCCTTAACACTAGTAACCAACTCAAAGTATGTCATAGATGGGTTAACCACACACCTACAATCCTGGGAAGATGATGGATGGATAGGCATAAAAAACACAAACCTTTTCCTTTTTAAGCAAGCAGCCTTCCTACTAAAATCAAGAGTCACCAACAGACTTCCTCTGGGTCAGAGGTCATGAGGCACCATTGGAAATGAGGAGAGTGACACTCTCACTTAACTAGGTGCCATGAAACCCAATGAAGACACCTTAGACTTGACCATCCCCAATGAATATGATCTACAAGGAGCTAAGCTCACAACAATCTCTCAAGCAGTTGTGTACCTAGGCATAAGAGAACACAAACCCCAACCTGTAGATGCCACATCAGAAAGGAACTTACAATTGACCAGATGCACCATCAAAACCTTCAACAGCACACTTGAAATGAATGAGACAATCTGGACAGGCATGAGAAAGTGTGCCATATGACCCCTAGTGCAGCAATTCCTATACTGTACAAAGCCATGCATGCTATGCACAAAATTAACACCTACTGGTCTAACATTCCAAACTATGAACATCATCACTTGTGCCCAATCTGTGGAGAAACAGAATTGATGGAGCATATTATGACCCAATGCAATGTGACACCAATGAAACTGATATGGCGAATTGAAATGTGGCCACACTCACCTGACCTCTGGCTGGAAATCACACTAGGCACAATACTGGGCTGTGGCTCCCGTGCCCACCCAATGGAAGTAAACCTTGGAAACCAAAATGAGAACTCTGGCCCAACCCCCCAAAAGGGTCTAAACACCTCCTTCAAATCCTGACATCCAAGGTGGCTCACCTCATCTGGGTCCTGAGATGTGAAAGATGCATTCAAGGCCATAACCATTCCAAACATGAGATCCAAGTGAGGTGGCTACATGTCATCAACACAAGGCTAACAAATGACAAAATTGCATCAATAATCAGACAAGACAGGGGGTGTTGTGATCTACCCCTCTTTTGGTTTGTCCCTAAAACTACTCCTTATTGTTCTTTACTTTCACCCCCATCCCCTTGGTTATGGTTTCATCCCCTAATACTGATGGCCCTTATTGTTTCACTCATTGTGTTTTATCTATTGTTTTATCTGTTGTTGAGTCTCTTTTGCTATTGGCTCACTTTTATCTATTGTTCCGCATATAGTACTGTACAGCCTCGCTACATACAGTATTTAAGCACCTGTAGAAGCTGGGGAATACCCCAAGCTTAGCTTTGTCCCATTTCCTGTCGCATCCCTTGCCCTGTATCCTCTCTCAAATCACAACTTGCTTGTGCTGGCCTACACTCTGCTTGACTTAAGCACACCTCAAGGAACCCTTGTGTTCCTCTTCCTCCTCTGCTTCTCTCTCATCACCCTCCTCTTCTGTGAAACCAGGAGACCAACTCTGTCTGTGGACTGAGTCATTGTCTGACTCAGCCTTGAGATGCTAAACCTCTGATCTGGTCTCTTCGAGCTGGCCCCACTGAACCCTTGAACCAAGTCACAGGGACTTGGTCCTACTAAACCCTGAGCTAACTTTCTTACAGCCACGATGCTGTAACAGGAGGGCTCCTTGTTCTGCTACCACCACCAGGTGCAGTTTTCTCATAACGTGAGTCGGGGCAAGGATGGTTTATAACCTTGAATATCCTCAGCCCCACCTACCACTTGTGAACTACCCATGAGACTGTACATGATACCCTGGAGAGCCCAGTGGAAACCAAACTCCACCAATGAGACTCTGCCCAGAGACCCAATGCACAATTTGAGCCCTGTGCACATGAACACAACAACCCCCTGCATTTTACCTGCCTGACCCTCTGACTGGGGAACACCTCCCCCCATGACACCAACAATAAACACTCACAACAAACCCCCATGTAAGACACAACCCCCTGACCACACTCCACCTAGGCCCCAACTGGACAAAACTGACAAATGAGCCACACCGACACTTTATTAAATGCCATCAGACAGTTTCGCACCCTACCACAACTGCCAACATGAGGGAGCAGTAGTAGTGACCCGCTGGAGGAATTCTATAAACAAAAGACTAACTAACAACAAACTTACCGCAACAAAAATAAAATGTAACCAACAAGTTGCTGGTCAGAGCCACCTGGGAGGAAGTCCTGAGACAAGGCCAGGATCTCCCGAGGGACTGGATGGAAAGACGTGAGGTTTTAGTGGGTATGAGGCAACTGCTGACCCCAGGTTAGCACCTTTCCTGAGCCCCACACTATCCCAACACCAGGGATGTGCGTAACTCTGCATTTCCCCTCACAACCAGACCCTCACGGCCTGGCCTCAGCATGCTGGGTAGGGCTAATGGCAAATTTCCCACTACCCAGCACTTATTCCTATTTTCTGTACATCTTAGTACCTTAAATACTTAGGATAATGGGCCTAGGAATAAAACGCCTTTCAAAAAAAAAAAATAATAATAATCAGACAAGACAGCAAATCTTGAAAACTAGTCAAAGAGACCTGGAAACACATCCTTCAGAAAGAAATGGACCTCCCTCAAACCTGGTTCCTTAATCATGAGGTTTTAGTAGGTAGGAGGCCACCTAGGCATCTGAGCCCTACACTGGCCCCTCACTGGGGTCATGCATAATCACATTTTCCCTCATACCCAGTCTCCCACACTGGCTTCATTGCATTAGATAGGGCTGATCTGTCTCTCCTGCAATCTAACACTTATTCCTTGTAATTAGTACTTGTATTATCTATGGAATAAACACTTTCCAAAAGAAAAAGAAAACTCCTGTTGGGCACAGAGAAGCTTTAGACTCTCATGCACCTCTTTCCTGGAACACTGCTTATAGATCTGATCACAAAGTGTCTGATAAGGACCTAGAACACAAAATTGAGAGTAGTCAAGTAGTTTAGGATTGATACTCACTTAGTGCACACATGTGGATGCTCTGGCAGCCCCCTTGCTCTAACTCAGACTTCACAGGTTGAACATGGGCTTCATGGGAACTGTTGAAGTGACACTCATGCCTTGTGTCCATTCTCTATAAATTTGCTTCAAAAAAAGGTTGAATTCACATAAGACACATTTTCTCATTCTTCAAATCTGAGTGGATTCTTTGACAGAATGTGGATGATAGGCATACCATTGAACATGCCAAAGTTTGATGAGCATTGCAAAAGATTTGAGTGTGTTTCCCTGTAAAGGACTATCACCATAACCATACCAGAACACTCTGATCCGCAACGCGTGATTTATTCAGCTAGCGATGCGTGTTTGCCGCAGCGAGTCGGAGGGACTGCCAAGTGCCAACGAGGCGACCGCTCCCTTCCCTGATAGATCGCTGCATTCTAGAAATCTGCTGGAGTGCCTCGCATGCCGTCGCTGTACGTCGGAGATCCAAAAAGTGGAGACGAAGGGGACGCGTGTGTGTGTGTGTGGGCATGTGTATATGAAACGAAATCGAAAAAGTCAATCCCTACGTCCCTTGCCTGGCGCTTGCTGCCTCTGCAAGCAAGCGCGACACGGCTTTCGGTCCGAGGTCACACCCTTCAATCAATTGTAAAAAAAATCGCAGCCCGCCCCGCCCGCCCCGCCCACAATTTGTTTATGGTCAGACGGCGACAAAAAGCACAACACGCCACGAGTAACTTGTTGCGCGTACAGATAAAAGGGTGACAGTCGACGACGCCACTGGATACGGCCGCTGGACTGGCCGCTATAGTCTACTCTACTTGTACTTGGTGAGGTTGGTTACCGTGATTGCCCGCTCACAGAAGCCAGCATGACTACCCCGACCCGACGATCACCATCACCGGCTGTCAATTAACGTCTCGGGCAATCATGAGCTGATCATGATGTGAAGGATCGAGTGCCATCCATCAACGAGAACCGCGGGCTTGCCAAGCTCAGGAATTCGTAACGTTGCGAAGCGATCGTGCTCGTAGCGCTCCGAGGAACAAAAAGAAAAAAAAAAAAAAAAAAGAAAAGAAACTCTCACACCGTCCATGACCTGGTCTGGCTGGGAAGTCGACCGGATAAGCAACAATGACGGCAACGGACATGTGACGACGAGGACGATGACAACAACAGCACCGATGTATAACAAAAAAATAATAATGGCGGAGCTCCCGATGTTTCGCTTCGCATGTGCCACTCCGAAGTTCATGTCTCTGTTCTGGTTCCCCTCGCCGCCGACCAGCAAGAACCCCTTGTGGAGGGGGGGGCAGTTTTCACGCTGGCGTGCGGCATTTGATGGACGTGCGGAAGGCGCGCGCATGGCGCATGGAATCTGCAATGCACGTGTTGTATGATACAGCAGCAAGGGGAGCTTTTCGAACGAATCGTCGAAGGGATGTGGCGGCGGTAGCGCCCGCGGCGATTCTCGCCCGACGCCTCGGGGCTCGGAACTCAGTCCGACACGAGTGGGTACCTTCCCTTTCCTCGTCGGGCCAACTTGAAAGGGAGAGAAGCGGGTCTTTGTTTCTGTTTTGAGAATTGTCAGATGGGCCAGATGAGTTTGTGATGTTGACTATGTGGTGGGTATGTGCGCTTGTGTGGGCATGTGTGCAGGCGCGTGTCTAGAAACTTGTCATTTTGATGAATCTTTCGTCTCTCCCCTCAATCCCCTGTCACCGTGACGTCAATATCGTGGATAATATCGCAAAGGATAAGCCAAGTTGAACGCTATACACGTAGACTCTGTCTTATCCCAGAGCTAGGATAAGTACATGTACATACTCTGTGATGTACACATCTTATTTTGGCTACCACATTAGTGCCTCTGCCATAGCTCCATGATAATCCATACCTTCTGAGGCCCACTAGGTCCACTGAAAGGTATGGAATAAGACAGAGTCGACTGTAGCTATGTATCATGAAACTCGGAGGCTTTGGGCATACTAGTGCATACTTTACGTCCCACGACTCGGAAGCAAGGAACCTCCCGAGTACAATTAGAAACAGAGACAGTTGATCAGGAACAGTGACAAAAGGTGCCTTCCTTTGTATTACGACAGAGCACATCGATAAAGTGCCTCGGGAATCTGGCATAAAGTAAAGTAGGAACGGGGAAGGCATGGTGAGATATGTTTTATGGAACATGCATCATGTCTAGTAATAATAATGGCGCAGAGATAGAAAGAAGTGATACAAAGAGTGAAATGCGACCAGGGTCATCGTGTTTGCTTCTCGTACGGATGGTGAGGACATGGAAATGATAGGGTGTCGCGGCGGGGCAGAGTTTATGGAGGTGAGAGAAACGACAAGAGTTATAGGAGTTTCCGCCAGACCTCAGCGCGGAAGTTTTCTTGATGGAGAGCTCTTGGACGGCCATTTCAACCCATGGAAACTTGACAAGAAGATAGTCGATCGTTTGGGATCCAGGTCGTAACGCATCACATTATCTACTTCAGCACGCCTTCCAATTTCTCAAGGTTAAGAACGACGCCCTCAAGGAGGATCATCACGCGCCGCGGGAAGAAGAGCTGCCCACTAAGCGGGTCGGCATCTCGACCGGCCTCATCTTCGGTTTCTGCGCCTTCGAGGTCGAATCGCTTCCGATGCTCGCGAAGGCGCCGTGCACGACTGCGTGCGCGCACCGTGCGCTGGTGGCGCAGTTCCTGTTCAAGCGCGATTGGGAGGGCGAGAGTAATCCGTGCAAGGCGAAGGGAGAGACGTGCGCGAGGGCAGAGCGAAAGGTAAGAGAGTTTAGATAGGGAAGCATGGGTGTCAAGTAGGTGAGAAAGCGTCGCGATCACGGTGTACGTGAGGGCACGGCAAACTGACGTAGTAGGAAAGGGCTTAACATAAGGACACATGCAGTCAGAGGAAGAAAGAACGAACTGAGGATTCGATCGCGTATTCCCTGGAGAGTGAGAAGAATCGAATCAATGCCCTCGTCACCGAGTCGTAGTGACGGGCTCAGGTCATTTATGCCGCCTGGATAAGTGGAAAAGATCATTATCTTCGCGAACCGCTCTTATGGAAGGGACCAACGGAGTAGCGTGCGCACTATCTCTAAATCACCATCCAAAAAGTCGTTGACAATACCGACAATGACAGATCTCAGCGTCTCCTCAGCACACATAGTGGCTGCCATATCGTTGCTAGAATACTCATGTGGGGCAGGGTGTGAGTCGTAGACGAGTTTTGATGCAGGATCAGAGAGTACGTTGTACGCGACGGAAACCTTTTGAAATGCATACGTTGCTTTTGGATTATTAGGAAACTTGCTGTAATGTGGAAGAGGGATAGCAACACGGAGACTGAGAGAAATGAGGGAGCCAGGGACGTACTCTGGATGACATGCACGACTTCGAGAGAGGTATGCTCGTCTAAGCTCCATCTTATCCAAAGCCGCGGCACGAGACAGGCCAAGAATATTGTAGAAGTCCTTCTGTTCAAGGATGTCCTCTATCTCCTGGTGGCGTCGATGTCGACTTCGCGGGTTCACTGGACTTGATGGTCGAGTGCTCGAGCCGTCGGAGTAGTCTGTGTACGGTTCCTCGGAACTGTCCCATGACAAAGACATGGTGTAGGGACACAAAATGGTAGATATTGAGGATTCATCTCGATGAGAGTCATCGTCGTCGATAGGGAGATAGAAGAAAGATGAAGCTAAGTTGAAACATAGATGACTTATGAATGTGTGTTTGACCAAGAGTAGCCAGAGCCTACCGACCAGAAGATAACGCCGAACTAAACATGAATAATAAGGTACAACGCAGGCGAATTGCTTTGCCTTGTGGGCAAGGGAAAGTAGCCAAGTAGCAAACACCTTGGGGGAAAAATACACGCATTGTCCATCATTCATCTGACATGTGATTGGGCCATTAGTCACGTGACAGGACCATGCTGGGCGTGAGCTCTTACCATTTTTGGTTTTGGGTGCGGTGCGGACCCATCAGCATCCAAGTCGCATTGCCCGGCTCTGCTCATCTGAGACCGACCTGAGTGGAATGCAGCGAGCAGATAAAGTTCCTGATGACAACATCTTGATGCGG